>JAHWFP010265444.1:0-10773 GCA_023313725.1 Lithobius niger
CCGCGCTGTGGGAGATGTATTTACTACTGACACCATGTTTTATTTCTGATTTTTTTTTTATTTCTTATATTTTGAGAACTCACAAGTTAGGATGGGGAAAAAAATGAAGAAACCTTTTTTCATCTTGTAAACTAGAGTAGGCTACAAAGAGTTATGACTATAAGCCTAGTGATCTGACGTAGAGCCCCTTATTAGGCTTCTGTCACCTCGCCTCATTCGGCTGCTGGGGAAACTAACGCAAGATTAAAACGTCGCTACGTAAATTAACGGTGATTTTATTAATAACGTTCGTAGCGACGCTTCTTCAGTTTTGTTAGTTTTTCCCAACAGACGAACCAAGAAAGACAGTGTCTTGCACAGGAGGGGCAGGGAGCGGGGGGAGTGAGGGAGGGCCATAGCTCCTGCCATTATTCAAAATGCGCTTTGCGCCGACAATAGCTTGTGCGGCAGTACATGAGAAAGGGCCGAAACGGCCTAAAAAAAGGCCTTAAAACGGCAAAAAAAGGGCTTTGAAAGGGACTGAAAGGGTAAAAAAAGAGAGCAAAAAAAAATCAATAAAAAAAAATCCCACTAAAACGTACCCACAAGAGTGAACAGTATGAAAAAAAAGGATTTTGCATAATTTCCAGAAGTTCATTGTTAGGGGTCTGGTTTGATTTAAACGGGACGGAAAGCCAATGGGCTCGAGATTGATTAAATAAATACGGATGTAAACCTATTTACGTTGCCTTTTGAACTTATATGTTAGACTGCCTGAGCGGGGAATCGAACCCAGGACCTTTGAAATCAAAGGCCACCGCTGAGCCATACTGACACGGCCTCGTTTGAGCCCTTACGTAAGTGGGGCCCTAAAGTAACTGCCACGAGTGGGTAATAAGCCACTACACTAAACAATCTGTATCACCAGGACTGAAGAATTCTGTCTCCCCCAAAATGTTCAGACTCAATCCAGAATCAGACCTTTGTTAGGTATATACCAACACATTTGCCAAGAGACTTATCACACAAAAAACAGCAATTTTAAAGTTACTAATAAGATGGACGTATTTTGCATTAGAAAAACTATCCAAGCAGGGCGTTGTAATCCGCGGTACGGTAGCAAACTTACTACACTGCCCACCCATCACTTATCATTATTAAGTTAGTGACATCACCATTTTATATGTACATTCCAACATTAGATATTTTTTATGATGTTTTATTAGATTAAGCTGTATGAAATGTATAAGCAAAAACAAACTTGTTTGATTTTTGAAGTGGAAAGGAGCACGAATAAACAAACTTTCATGTAAGGTTTGAGATGGGGCCTACCGCAAAACTGCTACCGTGTTTAGTCCGTGCTGCTGTATTAAAATGTTTTTTTTTTTTTTTTTTACTTTTGAACACTGTAGGTAAGCATAACACTAGAATCTGCATTCAGCATATTACTGCTACCTGACTAAGAGCATCCATGAAAATTGTTTAAAACATTATCGTCTTGAGTAGGCTGAGAACGGAAAGGAAACGACTTGACTGGAGAATTGAACAATTAAACACACAAAATGCAGAAGAGTGTGTGTTGATGTGTGTGTGTGTGGATAATTCCAAGCTAATTGGCGACTTTCAATTTTACCAATATCAAAAATACGTGTTACTCGATGATTCAAAAACTTTTTTAAAACTTGGACTCAAATTTGATCTACACTGTGCTAAAAACTGAAGCGATAACACATTGCAATAAAAAAGTTTTCCATGTTTTTAATGATCATTTGCAACTGCAAATGCAACTATTTTGATTTTATTTACGTGTATAGTGGTTGAATACAGCAGTAAGGTTTCACGTGAACTAAACACCGAAGCAATAGTGCGAAAGCTGAAACCTTACAGGAAAGCTTCTTCGTGCTCCTTTCCTGTTTCGACTTCGGCCAATCACGTATTGTTAATGGAACTTTACCGAAGTTCCTGGTGTTTTTATTTTTAAAACATTCTCACTTCAAAATTATTTTCGTCATGAGAGGAATCTTAAACAAAAAGTAAGTTTGTTTACATGGGGGTGGGGTGGGGGGGCTGTCAAATTTGGGGCTGACAAATTTGATGCTGCAGTTAGGAAGTCAGCAAAGAAAACTTAATACCGCGCCACATTCCCTAATTCACCAAACGTGATTCGAATAGGTTGGATGGGTGCCCCTCCTCTCCTCCCCAATGACATATCAGGATGTCCAAGATCCCCAACTTACTCACCAACCCCAGTGTTAAGTAAAAAATATCACAATAGACATAGGCTATATTCCAAATGAATGGTGTACGCCGAAGAACACAACACACACAAAAGAAAACATCATTATTAAAAAAAACTATATGGCTCTACATTTTGTTCGAGGTGGGGCCCTCTCACGCGCCTTCACCGGCCGTCGGTCAGCGTCAAGTTTTCTGTTCATCCAATTACACCCGTTTATAATTGAGTATAAACATGTCTTCAGGGTCTATCAGAGTTGCGTTGATTATAAGGTGGACCCACCGCCCATGACGGCACCTTGGCTCTTCAAAAAAGATAACAAGACATCAGCTACTTACAAAAACTTGGGGAGAGGACACATACCCTTCTTCCCCCTCCCCCTGCCCCCTCCGACTTTACCATCTTCACTTACCCTCGGGCTTCTTACTGTAAAATTTGACGCGGACAGTTGCCATGTCCTCATCACAAATAACAACGCGTGATGACCGTCTGCCATTTTTCAATGCCTGCCGTCCACGATATATAACGTATAATAAGGTCCATTAGAAAGCTAAGTAGGACCACTAGCCTCTGATCATGAACCTTGATAAATTTTTCTGGACGACGCGACACGAGAAATTAAGGTAGAGCCAGTCATCTTTGCGTTTCTTCAGGCGGCGATGGATGCAGCTGTTAAGTTCCAAATTAAATTTTAAATCTTTTTTACATACTTTATGTCTGATGCGTACAAATGATTGTGCGAATTATGTAAACAACAATATTCAGGTGCAGTAATTGTTGAAAATATTGCCCTGCATTTTCGAATGTGAATAAGACCCATCACCAAGTCTTTTCATGCAAATCCAGATTGCCCACGGACGTGCGATCTTAATCTTAGATATTATTGACCAAAATAAAACGAGATCAAAACTATTAGCCCACCTTATCTCGTGTCATCTTCGATGAAATCCTCTCTCTATTTATCACTTATTAAAACTTAATCCAAAAACTTAATGCTCAAGTCATTTGAATGCGAGATTTCAGAATGTAAACTGTGTAGTTTGCCTTCTCAAACGTTAAATTACAAACATTTAATTACAGTTCTTATAGAGCAGTGACACGACATAGTATTATTGCATATAACTCTATGCTGGAGCCTTAATGGGTTAGCTGCAAGGGACACTGCAGAGAGAAACAGAAGGGCGTCATACTGAAGCCGATGCTGTGAAGAGTGATTTCTTAGACCTAAAACGCGTGATTTATGTTGTTGGAGAAAACAACGTTATTTTAAGCCTAAGAAATCCGCTCTTCCGTTGCTTTCCCTCCATTTTTATGTAGTGCACCTTGTAGTTATGCCCTCCAAAACCCATACTGGTGCCAATATGGCGGCAAATGTCACTGCTCTATTCACTGAACCCTTTAGCAGTTTTATTTCTATCCGCCATCAGTGAAAAGACAGTGGAAACGCTTTTATAACAAATCAAGTTTTTGATAAAACCTTTTTGGAGAATGAATTTCCTGTGCGTCAGTCGGTTCATTTCTTGATCTCTCGACATAAACGAGAACCACACGAGAGTCATCGCTTTACTTTACCAACACACGCCACTGACGCGTACGCCAAAGTATTATTGGTCCTAACCCTCTCCAAATTCGATCGCCAAAATGGCGAATGAAAATCAAAAGTAGGCGACTTGAATTCAGCCATACTCGCCAAAACGGCGTCTAGCAATACGAATGATAACCATGCATTTCGCTTTGCTTACTCTGTTGAAGACGATCTTTGCTTCGTACTTCATCAGCTCAATGGAGCATCACAAAATCGATGGACTGATTACGTCGACACAAGCTAATTGCAATTGCTGCTCACAGTTGGTTCATCACATTTCCTCAGCACGCCTGCATTTCATCGACATCATTCAAGACGCACGATTCGTGTGTTTGTTTGCAAGTTTGTACGCCTACTCATCCGGAATTAAGTTGAAGTTAGGCTAAAACCCGTGGCCCTACATAGGTAGTCGTTCATACCAACATACCACCTTGCCTCTTTTGCACGTTACTATCTTTGTTTATGCCGTCAGGGGATAGTAACTCTTATAGTCGCAATGATCGCAACAGAACGTCACAGAAGAGTTACTAGAGCAAATAGCGCTCACCGCTTGACAAGGATCGCAGAATCACAGACAACATGGCGCTGGTAATCGTAGCTTAAAGGCGCCTGTTCACTATTTCGATAGCGTTGCCCATACTCTAAACACAGCATCCACGTTCCAGATTCTCCGTCATCCAATAGGCTGATGTAGGTCACGTGATCTCGTTTTAGTTATGAAAATTCACGGCGCAGCTGCGAATAGTGTCTGTTGTTCCATTTTTAATTTACCGCTATTTTCTTTATATTGCTCAAAGATTCTACGGTGCTGCACCTAGGAGTTGAAAAGGTTTAAAAGCGCCTTTAAGTCTGCCCACAGTGAAGTTCAAAGATGTCGGCAAATAAACATTGCGCTGTGGCAAACTGCCAAAACAATCCGTGGTATTTTTACAAACTGCACATGACAAATGTTAGCTAACACAATTTACCTTCACGAAATTCGTTTTCTCTCGCTCTCCTTATTGTTATTTGCCGGTCATTTTTGACCTGCGTGATCGCAACGTACAGTTCCGGTAAAAAAAAAAAAACGCCGTTTTTCGTTATATCGTGGGTCGTAATGACGACCATGGATAAATTCAAGTATCTCGAAAACTACTAGACGGATTTTCATGAAACAAAGACTGAATTGCATATTATATTTTGCTGCTTAATATTGCATGTCATACGTATAGTAATATATCATATATAATACAAATTAATCCAGTTTTTGTTTGATTCTATTCTATCCAGTAGTTTATGAGATATGTTATTAGTTATCAACTCGTGTTGCTCGCTCGGCCAATTATATTTGGATACTTACCATTACATGTAATACGCATAAAAATATAGCTGATCTTTTAATACGCAATCCAGTTTTTGTTTTATTCTATTCTGCCCAGTAGTTTTCGAGATATCACTCTTTCGTTCAGTCACATACATTAATCCTGCAACTTCTTCCGTATAACGAAGGCGCTTTTTGACCGGAACTGTACGGTGGCCCATTAGGACACAAGCACGACTTTTTTCTACTCACACAAAACTTTTATGAAACCGGAACAAGATGGCCACTGGCGCAGGCGCAGTTTACCATACGTCGTCCTAGGTTGTAGTGTGTCTTATCCGATGTTGGAACGGCGAAGTTCCGATTTCATGAAAGTTTTGTGTATGTAAAAAAAAAAGTTGTTGTTCGTCCCAATGAGCCAACGTAGTAACAACACGCGTTTCTTCTCATTTGCCCTCCAAACGCGTGCCGTCGAGTGTTGCTTTCTGTAGGAATATACTCCTCCCGTAGCGAAGTGAGTGTATTGCTCTAAGATGCAATCTAGTCTTAACGACGAACCCACACCAAACACCTCAGGTAGGAAAACTCATTTAGCTACGCTTTCGCTCTGGAAATTAAACAGATATCAAAAATGATGAAAGTCCATTATATCTCAACATTTAATTTGCTTTTATACCTGGATCCACCTTGATCAAGACGAATTATGTTCCCAAGACTTTGTAATTCAATTCGATGGTTGGCGCCTCTTGTCCAAGACGTATGGGCCTCGATTGTTCAGGGCAACGCCGCAAAGGCCAGTAGACAGTCTCGATCTATCATGTGCCAGAAGATGACACGCAAAGAAATTTGATACGAGCCCGATAAAGACCTCCGGGCGAGGACTTGCTAAGATGGGGGGGGCTTTCGTCAGTCAACGATCCACAGCTAACGAGCTCTCCTCTTCTCTTTACGAAGCAGAAAAGAAAAACAGGTGTGTCGTTTGCAGTAATTGCAGGCCATGTTTCTCCTGACTCTTTGTTTCTGCATTGCTTTATACAATGAGGTGCGTAAAAGATGTGTCGTCCATCCTTTGCAGACATGGTTATACTTGCGGAAAAGAGGAATTCAGTTTTATCACTTCTGTGTTACCATATCTCATTTGATGGCCGTATTAGCCCTCCTATACCTAAAAGACTCATTTGAAATAAGCAGCATAAAAAACTTTAACCCTTTACGTGCGACAGACGTGCCCAACTGATCATAGCCAAGACCAAAGGTTAAATATAAAAAACAGAGTCCACACTATGCACGACATGGGCAACAATGGAGAAACGACAACAATACCAGGCTCCCTTAACAAGCCGACCCTAGCCGGCCGTGGCTGAGTTGGTATAGAGGCGTGTGCCTCAAGCTAACAAGCTCCTTCAAGTTGCTAGTTCGAGTCCCGTCTGGGTAATCGCTACTTTTGTGGAGATAGACTGCAGATAATTATAAAATTAATGTGGCAAGTAAGGGTTTAAACAAGGATTTTTCACATTTAATTTTGTGCAGTTTATCTACAGACGGGACAGAAACGCTAGTCGTTCTACTTCCTATTATAAAAAAAAACCTAACAATATTCCCTCTCAGAATACAAAACAATGTTTCGTTTTTCTTGCGTTGTGAACGGTTGCTCTTTTGGATGATCTATCTACATATATAGACTTTGTTTAGGCCGGAGTGTAGGGGTGGGTGTGGACGGAGAAAGGCTGTCATTGTGACAGCTAATCCAAACGCGAAAATAAAGATATAAGGCGAGCATCTTCAATCTTTCCACGACAGTAACATAAAAGGGCGAGCAAGGTCATTCCTTGCACGGCAGCAATATAAAAGAACAAGTATGTTATTTCTTGGCACGGTAGTAGTGAAAAGGGGCGAGCAGTAGGCACAGTGTGAAGGGTGATGTCGATAACGTAGTAATAATCTGTTACAAACTCAATATTACGACATGTATTGACGAAATACTCTGTGTTATTCTAAATTGTCAATCTCATCGTTACCTCAATCGCCCCCCCCCCCCCCCCTCCCCATCGTCGTCAGGCAGAAAACCCAGTGTGGGCTGATGCTTCCTGAAAGCAACGAAACATCCGAACTGGGTCATCCAAACTATGGGCTACAACAGAAACAACAGCCAATGGACAATAAAACGGAGGAAAGTGACAACGTGTCTTCCTATTAGACCGACGTAATGTTACACCGGGATAAGCTACTAGGCTAGAAATAGGATTGGCGTAGGCTACAAGATGAGACTTCTTGTTGCAACTACCACACGTTCATATGTTCTATTTCATATTTACGATTGCGCTACACCATACTCATCAGGCCTACTCTAATTTTAATTTAGTTTACGAAAGGTAAGGTCAAAGGATTTTAGCGAGCGTTAACCGCACCCGGTCATCTGCCCGACGAAGCCCTAAGGCCCTATGTCTGCAACAACGAAAGGTAAGGTCGGATAACCATAACAATACCGGCATCAGGCCCGGAACGTCGGCACAAAAGCAAACAACCCCGTAAAACAAAGTCGTTCATGTTTATTAAATTAATTCAAACATCCGTTTCCGATTTGGGTATAAAACGGGATGTAGGTATCTTTTATAATAATAATTTCATTCATACTTTCGGGTATTGTACCGTCATTCGAACGTCGCGCACGCCGGAAATACGGGCCGACGGCCGCCATGTTTGTGCGCGTCACACGCATGGTCAGCAGCGAATGGCTGAACGGCGCATGCGCGTGGCTGCCACCTCCGACAACACGTGCATACCAGGACGCATGAGTAAGCAGCGACGCGTCTCCCAACTGTGCAGGGTGCTTGTTAGACTTATTCCCATATACAGATCAGAAATTAACAGACGTGACCTAGTTAGCAGTGGATAAAACCAGACTCACGTCAAATAATTAATTACAGTTTTTTTCCTCTCTAACTCTGTCCTTTTAATCTTGATCTTCACGCGTTATTAAAGTTTATTTCTATACTCTTAGCATCAGTAGGCTTCTTCCTTGTCGTAACAAAACCATTTGATGTCTTTATCCGAGTTTTGGAACATGAGCATTGAAACTTGAAAAATCTGGTAATTCTGATTAAGTCAGAGAAATTTGTTGCTCTGGATAAGTCATGAAAGGGTCAGGAAATTCCTCCAACAGTTCTGAAAAAGTGTAAATAAAAACATTTAAAGTAGGATTTAAATCAATAAGCTATCTGAATATTATGAAAATTCATTTTTGGAAACAGTATTGATATTTTTTTTTACGTTTGACAAATAGTAAGCCGTAGTGGTTATGTCAGAATACCAGCAAACTGGGGCTGCTGACGCAGTTTAAAGTGAATAATGTAAATTTGTAAAGTTGTGACGTTGTGAAACAAGCTCTGAGAACGGCTATGCAAGTCGGTACCGTTAGGAAGGCCAAAGTAAGCCACTGTTTGAAGTTATAAAGAAGGTGATAACATTATCGCTTGAAAACAAAATGGTTAAAAGTGGTTTCAACTTAAATCAATAAATCTTTGCTGAAAACTTCGTATATTGTTTTTTGTAGACCTTTAACAGTCTATCATGTTGTTATGATGGTGATGGTGGCGTTTAGAAAATTGAAAGCAAGTCAGGGATTATTGCTGCCTGCAATGCCCATTGCCATTACGAAGAAGAGTGCAGGAAAACAAGCAAAAACCTGCAAAAGCACATATTGAATAAAATTGCAGAACTGTGGAAGTTTAATTAAACCTCGTGTTTGAATTTGATTGTTGGTGAGAGCATTACTAGGAGTGGAAGGAAGAAGGAGTGCTCAGGAGTCTCCAACGCAATTCCACTCCTTGTTCCACAGTTCGAGTCTTGACCCCATGGAGCCAGTTGTCAAACTAGTGTCCGCTTTTACTTTCGCGGAAAACGTACGTTAGCTGTTACGCAGTGTAAGTTTTTACCAAATAAATATGTGCGAAAAATATCCCTTGTACTGCTAATAGTCAAAGCATGTGTCAATTCCCCGGAACTAGCGTTAAATCGAACTTAAAATGAGTAAGGCATTTTGTTTCTCCAGCCAAGGCCGACTGGGGTATTACGTCCGTGTCTTGTCTCCCGAGAGCCCAGTTATCGCTCGTGCCAGGAAGTTAGCTTCTTAGCACTGCTTTGATAAAATAAGATTTTGGCGATGTTAAATCAACTGGCTTTGATCCAGGAGCTTAAACCTGATGCTTCGCTCCCATACGGCCATGAAACGGTCGAATACAAAGCGACAGTTTTAACATGGGTATACTCCCAAGTCTTGTGGACGTGTTTTGGCATTTATCTGCTCCTTATGTATGTCAAATCCAGTGTTTCAGCTATAATTAAATTTGTTTCGTTTTCCAGTTCTGCAGTATTCTTGAAGCAAGCCTCTTTGGTTTCAACTTTTCCTTTCTCTCGATCATCTGTAAGTCTTCTAGCTATATACCCTCTCCGGAATTTTAGCCTTTTTCTTTAAGAATTCAAGTAATTTTTACAGAAAGAACCTATCGCTCGGATTAAATAAATATGCACCATCTACAGTATGCTCTGCTTAATTCTTTTCGCGGTTTATATTTTTGTTTTGTTAACTTTTTGATTGGCTGGGAAGAGTACCTACTGTGGCGACGGTATTGTGGTACTAGCGCAAAAGCATCAAACGCATCGTGATTGATCGCACCGACAGAATAAACCGTACATCGAGCGCATGACCTCGAACTGCATTCTTCATATATTCCGGCAGGGATATTCGGCAGTTCTCATTGGTAGGGCTGGGATGTTTACCTCTGGCATTACGCAATCAGAACTGTGGGGGCCCTCATAGTTCTGATTGTGTAATGCCAGAGGTACCACTGCCAGATGTGTCTGATAATAAAGAAAAAAAGCAGTAGTGCTCAAAGCCCATTAATACTAAAAATCACGACATTTCCGGAATAAAGGCACCCGTTTTTGGGTGCAAATGTCAGCTCAAACACTTCGTACGAAAAGAAAATAAACACTGAAAAAGATAACACTAAATTTAAGATTTTAAAATGATGAACGCGTTGATGGGCGGAACAGCAGTGCTGTAGGGATTTTAACGAAACGACCGCTTCCGTTCGATACATATCGCCATTGAATGTGCAGTAGGACGTAGACCAGAGGGCTTTTTTTATTATTTTATTTTCAAACTCTACCAGTGTTTGTTACTGCTTATACAGCCTGATGCGCGCTTGATGTACGGTTTATTCTCGATCCTGTGAAATTTGCTTGGGCACTCGTACCGCGGAACGTAGAAACTACACTCAAATAAATGTTGACTGTTGTGAAACTTTCAGCATCACTCGGGGAGGGGGTTGATGCTGCTGCTCATTTTGTTTGTTTAATAATCCAAAAGCATTACTTCAAAACGATAACAACAGCATAAATCGAAAATTTTAAGTAGCAATATTGGGCACGATATATAACGATTTCGAACAGAGGCATGGCTGGCTCCTGATTGAATTAAATCGTACTGTCTCATCCAGCTGTTCTTGAAGAAGCGTAGTTATCACAGGCACTACGGTGAATGCGTTCAATAAAACAATATGTGCGGGATGCTGACTGGACATTTTGTCAACTTCGTGTTGAATGAGCGTTTGATGACAGTGTGTGGCTAAAAAACACTAGCTGACAGGCAGGATTACCTCACCAAACAGA
>JAHWFP010265445.1:0-35027 GCA_023313725.1 Lithobius niger
GTATTAGTAGCCGCAACTACCGCCAGAGCTCCGCGTAGGATGGGAAGAAGTGCGACGGTACATCTAGTTAACTTTCTAATCTATGATAGTGGTACGTTGGCTTTCACTGCTGCTTCCTGCCGCCAAGACAGTTTTTAATTTTCAATTTTGTTACTAGAACGTCACTTCTGTAGTATACAAATATTCGTAAACCTATTCCAATCTATTATGTAACCTCTCCGCAGCATAATACACCGTTACATTTTAATTTCGTCAGTGGTTATCATCAAGAATAAACCTCCGTCAATTCTTGATAGCATTCATTTACTGCAGTAAAAAATAAATTATTACAACAAAAGATTCATAGAATTTATGGAGTTGTGGTTTCTATTTTTTGCCCATAATTTTACATTCTGTTACTCTGACAACATTTTACAGCCTTTAAATAACCTCAAACATCCCGTATTTAAAATAACGTCGTTAAAAATGCAGTATTTTGCAAACACCTGCAGAGTTTCAGCGTTAAAATCTACCGCCGCTGACATCGAAAGCATTAAGGGTATTTATGATACCTCCCTCGTGCTGATTGTGGACTAACCCATTCTGTCTCCTTATTTTGTGTTCGATTCGTCTTCTAGCATTCGCCACCATACGACGAGGCGGCGAACTAAACGGCCGCAACAATTAGGCTAGTACAGCGATTCTATGAGTTGGCCTGGTACACAAGAGATCACGTCGGCAACGTGTAGAGACGCCGGGAAAAAAAAAAAAGGCCGCGTCTATCACCCATTTCGCAGCTCAATTTTTTCGACTCGTCAATAAGACGTATTATTGTAGACATGCGTACAAATAAACAACTCCCTATTCTTAAGAAAGTGTCGGCAGAGCAAAGGAATGCTTGGGGTTTGCTGGAAAAAGGATAGCCGTCTTGTTAGAAGTCTTGGTAAATAAAAATAAAAATCCATTGTGCTCTTATTTGTGTTATTTCCCAGCTGCTGATTACACTGTACTGTATTACAAACTAAATTGACAAATTGGCATGAGGATTGGTGGGGGGGGGGGCGAAGCGCACCTAGTTTTCCATATTTTTATGGTAGTAATCGGCGCTATACAGCA
Source organism: Lithobius niger (assembly GCA_023313725.1). Lineage (NCBI taxonomy): Eukaryota > Metazoa > Arthropoda > Chilopoda > Lithobiomorpha > Lithobiidae > Lithobius > Lithobius niger. The sequence continues at coordinate 1,096 of JAHWFP010265445.1, forward strand.
ATTAAAGTAAGGGGCGGTGATAAAGAAAACGCGGGATAACGATGCACCGATTCCTTGTTTCGTGCTACGATTTAAAATGTTTGTCAACAGAACAAATCATTGAAAGAAGATACGTGCAACACTACAGAGTTAACGTCTGGATACAAGAAATCTCACGAAATGATCGGGAGTGGACAAAACAGATGTTGATTTACAGCTCCACTTTGTTCTACGTATGTAAGCAAACGAGAGGTCAACGAGAGAGTTTGACAACTAACAATGTCAATGTATTTGTTTTCCCCGTTTATCTAGGATTTGCACACGTTTCAAGGTAACACGTGTAAATTTATTGTAACTATTTTCAACTCGCCAGGCTTTACTGAGCTGGAAATAAATAATCTTATCAACTCCCTCGATCTTGGCAAAAGTTCTGGTTCACTGCAGAGTGTATTAGTCGGCGAAGCACATTATTACCCCTATTCTTGTTCATCTTTTCAACCTTTCTTTCACTGCAGGAATTTTCCCCCAAATTTTAAAACACACTGTTGTGATCCCTATTTTCAAGAAGGGTAATCCCAGCGATCCGAATAATTATAGACCCATTGCTTTACTTTCTGTTCTTTCCAAGCTACTTGAAAAGGCGATGAAAAACAGGTTTACTGCTTTTTTGAAAAAAACAACATGCTGCGCACCAATCAGTATGGACTTCGAAAGAACTGCAGCACTGAAGATGCTATTCAGGATTTTCTTTCGCGAACTTACATGGCGCTGGACTCGGGCAGCATTGTTGTTGGTATTTTCCTTGACTTGGTTGACACCGTAAACCACGAAAGACTTTTACAGAAATTATATCCTTATGGAGTCAGAGGGTTGGCACATAACTGGTTCACGGACTATTTATCAAATAGGTCGCAATGTACAAAAGTCGGGAGTCATTACAGCGACAGTATTTTAGTGACTACAGGGAGTGCCTCAAGGGTCAGTTTTAGGACCACTCCTGTTTCTTGTTTATATTAACGATATATACAACTTAAACACTAATTCTAGTAGCCTATTGTGTCTTTCGCTGATGATACTGCACTTCTTGCTGCTAACAAAAATAGAGAGCTGGCCTCTGTTAGTATTGAACGTGATCTTGTACTTATTGGACACTGGTTTATTGAAAACCTCCTTACCCTTAACCCTTAACGAAAAGCAATTATGTGAGTTTTGCTCTCAAGGTGAGGAGCGAAACAGTTGTAGATTTTCTTAAAATGCACAAGTGTTCAATGCAGATAACTTCACCATGTGATTGTCCATCAATCCAAAAAGTTAACGAAGTTCGCTATCTTGGAGTCACCTTAGATAGAATGTTAAATTGGAGGAGTCAAATTGCAGCAGTTCTAAATAGACTGCGTGCTCTACTGTGCAAAATGTATTATCTTAGAAAGCATGTTTCCTTAAAGATGCTTAAATTATTTTATTTTGCCATGGGACCTTCAGTACTCGATTACATGCTGGGGTGGAACTTACATGAATGCTATTGATCCGGTTATCAAGCTACAAAAGAAAATTATTAGAGTGATGACTTTCAAAAAACAGCGTGATCATTCATTCCAACTCTTTCAACAGATAGGGATCCTGCCAGTCCGCCATCTGTATGTTTACAGAGTCTTAATTAACTTCCGCAGAATTAATAAACATGCTACAACTCGTTTTGTGACCAATTACCACACGAGGAGTGAATCTAATAATTTTGTCATTCAGCCTAAAGTTACAAAAGAAAAACTGCATAAATGCAGCTACCTTGGAAGCAAATTTTACAATAACATACCCAACTACATAAAAGATATTACTGAAATTCAGCGTTTCCAGAAATACCTGTTTCGGTGGCTACTGGGTATCAGTACTGTGGCCCTTGAAAATTTATTTAAACTTATAAGCTGAAAAATATTTTCAGCACTTTTTGTTATCTTGATTTTCTTTGATTATTTGTAGCGTGTTTATTTATTTTTACTGTTGTGGTTATTTTTTCTACGATGCACCTTAACTTTGCATTTATTAACAATGATTGTAATTTGCTAATAATAGTAACTTTGCAGTCGCTTTTATTAAAAATAGTTATTTAAAATAGTATTAAAATAGTAATACAAATAGCAATAAAAATGGTAGTAAAAATACCTAATAAAAATTTTAACAATTGCTTATAACAGTTGTAATAATTTTATACTGCTATTATTGTAATTTTTTTTGTCTAGGATGCACCCAAACTTTGCAATTGTTTCATAAGTCGACATTTGTAATTCTTGTATTTTCAAGTTATTTTTATTATGGTAGCCAACACACCACACGCGAGCACTAGCTCTTGTGGGGTGAGGGCACATACGGAGTTTTGTACCGATTTGCCCGATTCAATAAACCAATATTCTTCTTCTTCTAATAGAACACTGTCGAAATCACGAGACGGCTACGGCCGATTTAACAGTAGCCGTACGCAGTCCAACAGTTTTTCGTGTTAGGTATAGTATGCTTATTTTAGACATGTGGAGCTCGTCTTATTCTTCATTTGTCTTATTTTACTTTACTTATTTAAAGTAAAATTTAAATTTTACTTATTTAATAAAAAAAAATTAAAGGGATTTAATTTAATATTTCACTATTATTTTGTTTGTTTGGATTTTGGGCAGCTGAATTTGGATGGCTTGCCTGCGTAACTTGCTGTTGCCTGGCAACCATAGGGGAGGATGAATGATGCTTTAAGCGAGAGCGACGTTTATATTTTCAGTAACGAACCTTGTTTTTAAGTGTATATCGTTTTTAAAAGTACTTCTAGTGGAACAAAAATTTTCTCACTTCACTATGTTATGAGAGGAACAACAAATTATCTTTCTTTACTGCTAAAATTATTTTATGTGTTGACGTAGCCATAACAACGTCTCAAAATGATCACTCCAATTGAATTCATTGCTAATGCACGGACTACCTCGATCGGATCGTGTACGTAGCGCTGCCAAACCATGGAAGAATCCTTGGTAACGGGTAATGAATGGCCAAGAGTGCACCTTGCATGCACCTAAAACAAGCAAGCGAGGTCACGACTTAAACAATCGATGATAACACCAAGACATTCTCTTAGTGGCCCTACTATAACAGATGTACATTCAGTTTTCACGAAAATGTAGTTTTCAAGAAATATTAACCAAGTAAAATTCACTCTGTGCAGTAAGTACTTCAACGACATCAGCTCTGATGGAAATAAAAAAAAACAATAAAAGAAAAGAAAAAAAAAAAGAAATTCTCCACTCAATTTAGTTGGTTGTTTACCACTAGTGAGAAATAACTTGAGACTCTCATGTCAGGGAATTGAGGATCCCGGGAGTTAGTAATGTCAAAACTTGTCGGGCATTAAAATAGAGCTACTTGATACCATTTGAGCTTGAAAAGGGTCTGATTTAGAAATCAAGGACCACAGTAGCGGTCCTTACGTCAGCCTCAGCATGAACTTCCATGTTAAACGTCAAACTTTGAACTCCTATGGTATCGCGCAGAATTGACATAGACCAACGAAATTCGGTATTTGGGGTCGTGTCACAACTATTTCACTGCATTACAAATTTTAATGACAACAATCGAACCGTTCGGCGTCCACAGTATGGCCATTTGTTGTTGTTGTTGTTGTTGTTGTTGGGACTCTTTGCCCTCACCTGGAGACCGAACCACTGAACCGATTTTCAAGTTCTATAGCTTAAAACGTAGGTATGGACATGGCCTAGAGCCTTTCGTAGGCTATTTTAATGTAACTACTTGAGCCAAATGGGCTAAAACTTTTGCTCTCACTTAGAGATCGAACCAATGAACCGATTTTCAATTTGTATAGCTTAAAACGCAGGTATTAACACCGATCAGGGCCTTTTGAATACGATTTTGATGTGACTGCAGTATTCTAGTCGGCAGAGCAATTATTATTGCAGAGCACTGGGCAGAAATCATTAATGTACTCTTTGCCCTCACTTGGAGATCGAACCACTGAACCGATTTTAGAGTTCTATAGCTTAAAACGTAGGTATGGACAAGGCCTAGAGCCTTTTGCAGGCTATTTTAATGTAACTGTAATATTCTTGACACGGAAAGCCAAATGGACTGGAACGTTTGCTCTAACCTAGAGATCGAACCAATGAACTGATTTTCAATTTGTATGGCTTAAAATGTAGGTATTAACACCAACCAGGGCCTTTTGAACACGATTTTGATGTGACTGTGATTGCTCGTGGGCAGAGCAATTATTATTGTAGAGCTGGGCAGAAATCATTAAGTGGAGTAACACATTTTTGCAAATCGAGCTAGAAACATGAAATTTGGTACAAAGATCTTGGACCCCATGAAATACCCCCCCCCCCCCCATGTCTCCAGCCCCTCCCCCCGTCCCAGCACTCTCCACCTCGTGCCGCCTCCCAGGGGCTTTGGCAACAAATTCTTACAGATCAGGCTAAATTCATGAAATTTGGCGCACAAGTCATTCTTAGCAGCATAAATCTAATCAGCCATGGAATCCACATGAAATACCCACAAACAGACCCTAGCACCCCCCCCCCCTGTGCCCCCTCACTGAGGTTTGACCAATAAATTCTTGCGGGTCGAGCAAAAACCCTGAAACTCGGCGCTCAAGACATTCTTAGTATTACAAATCAAACCAAGCATGGAACCTCCACGAAATATCCCAAGGGGTCCCCTAGCGCTCCCCTGTGCCCGCTCTCTGGTGCTTGACCAACAAATTATTGCAGATCGAGCTAAACGCTTGAATTGCGATACACAAGTCATTCATAGTAACACAAAATTGAACTATCTATGGAACCCCCTCGAGATAATCCACAAGGCACCACAACGACCCCCCCCCCCCCCCGTGCCCACTCCTTGAGGCCTGATGAACAGATTCTTCCAGATAGTGCTAAAAGAATGAAATCGGTATTCAAGTAATTGTTAGCAGTAGAAATCAAACTAGCCATGGAACTTCTGCGATATCCTCCAAGGCCCCTCAGCTCTTTCCTCCTATTCCCGCTCCATGAGGTTGATTTCCGAAAAATTCAAGCATGCATTTTGGTACACAGATCATTCCTAGTACTAGAAATTGAACTAGCCATGGATCCCCATGAAATACCACCAAAGCCTCCCCCAGCATTTCCCCCTACCTGGGCACCCCATGAAGCATCAATGACCAACAAATTCTTGATGAATGTACTAAAAGCCTCCATTGTAGCAGTGGAAATCCAACTACACATAGAACCCCATGAGATACACCCACCCTCCAGTGCTTCCATGTGTCCTCTCCATGAGGATGATGACCAACAAATTATAGTTCGATGTGTACTGCTAAGAAAGACTTGTGTACCAATTCACGTTTTAGCAAGATCAGCAAGAATTTGTTGGTCATTTGTCGGCCGAATTTGGAATTGGTAATTGGAATTTGTTAGCCAAAATTCGTGGTACCAAAATTCGTAGTAATACAGGTGAGTGTGGTAGGGGGACAGGAAGGGGCCTTATGGGATATCTCGAGAGATTCCATAGCTAGCTCGATTTATTAGCTAAGAATTGAATCGTGTACCAAATTTCAAACGCTCGATGTTCATAATTAGCCCAAATTCTGGCCGGTAACAGCTGTAGTAATCCTGAAAATCGAACCAACGAACCGATGCTCAATTTTACAACATAAAACATCCGTATGATGAAGGCCTATGGCCTTTTGAACGCTATTTTAATGTGACTACAATTATTGTTGTTGTTCTACTTCGGGAAATTTTACTCTCACGTAGCGATCGAACCAAAGAACCGATTTTCAAATTTTATAGCTCCTAAAATTGAGTATTAAATAGGCTTTCTTATAACAGTTAATTTAAGGTGATTACAGTATTCTTTTCTGTGTTATTCTTGCTGAGACAAGAAAAAAAATGGATATTAGTATTAAAAACGCTTAAGCGTATAAAATACGCAGTAAGCCTTAAACAACTTAAAGCCGTAAAGGAACAGATATTAGAAAAAGACATATAAGCCATCAGCGTCGCACTAATACGTGTAAAAGAAGCTCCAGCTTGTTTTTTGGGTCGCTGGAGATTCTTTAACACGTATTAGTCCGACTCTGATGGCTTACATGTCCTTTTCTAATATCTGTTCCTTTACGGCTTTAAGTTTTTTAAGGCTTACATCCGTATTTTATACGCTTAAGCGTTTTTTTAATACTAATATCGTATAAAAGGCCCAAGTTCTTAAGCTTCGCTTGAACACTTTCTATGTACATAAAATCCCAAATATTTCTGCGGCAGGTGGCGGCCGTCATCAGCGGAAACTACAACTAAACAGGACATAAATGAACAAAATCTTTTACCAATAAAAATAGATATGTCCTTAATCATTGTTTCACCTCAGGAAATGTTCGGAGTAAGGTATGGGCATTGTAGGTCTCTTTGTTTGACTTTTACTGGAGCGGGCTGGTCCAGAGTGGTCCCCATCGCTTTTAAAAGACATCTACTTACTCGAATCGGTCCAATGTTGGTTCACGAAGGGCACCCTGGGTTTGCGAGATTTCTCATACACCTGGGTTTGTATAGAGAGGTATGGGCTCGCTCGGATTATATACATTGCAAATCAATCTTATGTTAACGTTCGAAATTCTTCCTGGTTTTCTGGTTGCTAACTTGCTTTTTTCAGCTATTAGAAGGCACTTTCTAACTGTTCTACCTTTAGATTAGAGTCCACGATCCTTCTTTGTCGTTAGAGTAATCCTGGCATGGAATCTTCTTACAGAGGAAGTAGTTTTCCGTTGTTAGTTTATGTAGCGTGCGCTTTATTGCATAAGATCCCATAATAGTAAATTTTGAAGCGACCAGAATTTACCCTCTGATAATTTCAACTGCCATTATTTTGTACTATGCTTCTGTATTGTTATGTCGGAGACTACTTTAACTAGGGTTGTTTAATCAGTGTATAATTTGCCCGCAGCTTTGCGACTGATCAGACCTTTAGAGAGGTACGATACCACACTACACCCCGCTGCAAAAATCGTCTATGAATGTGGATCATTCCTGATCTAAATGCGATGGTATTTTCTTCACTTCTAACATTACAACGAACCAGTGGATTAGGAAAGTACGTCTGTTTCTAATGGCCTTAAAACATTCGTAAACAGACATCGTTAAAGTGATGTATTGCTTCCACCAACACAGTTCCACAGAACTATATAATGTTAGTTTGTTGTTTGAAGTCAAGGCGCAGGTGTTGAAGGTAGACACCAAAGTAGGTAAAAGCCTGCAGGAAGTGGGTTGGCTACAAGGCGCTCCAAAGAGGAAAACAAGCCAAAGAGCGAAAATCATCCATTAGAAATGACGTACAGTAAGCCACCTTTATGCACTTACGTTTCGTCGGAGTGGTATGACCACTCCTCTCCACTTGTCTTCCTTCTCTATTGCCTGTGGTACAAGCATTCGCGGTCAAATGGAGCCTTGGTCACTGCTGAGACCTTTATAACGGGTTAAGTGCATCACCTTTATGCCAGTGGAGGAGCGGCCATGGTGGTAAAGGTGCCATGTCAGTGATCTGGGGACGAATTGAGTTGCCAGCTTGAATCCGGGTCATGCCACTCCGACGAAACGTAAGTGCATAAAGGTGGCTTACTGTACTACGTTATTTCCAGTGTATGATTTTCGTTGTTTAGCTTGTTTTCCTATTTCCTTTATATAATTTACGGCGATTTGTGTATACCAGGAGGAAATGAATAAAGCATACGCAGTACTGCGCATATGCTTTTTTCATTTCCTCTTGTGTATATTAATTTAAGGCGAAGCAAGGTATGCAAGGCTGTCCTGGTCTGAATGATTTAACCGTAATAACTGGGAGAGAATAGTGCAAAAATATTCCTATAAGAGAATGGTCATTATTCCTCACATCTAGGGGTGGAGGAAGAGACAATAATCAAAGCAAGTAGTCTGCATTAAAGATTGGGCTTGTGAGGATACACAAGTCTGAGAAAGAAAGAAAGACAACTGCCCCGACTGGGACTCGAACCCAGAACTTCCCATTTACTGTATTTTATGTTTGTTACCTCTAGGTCGCCACTGTCAAATATTGAACAGCTACTTAGCTCGGCTGGAGTCTGTAGCCAGAACCCGCCCTGGCAGCGCTTTGGTTAGGGTGCCTGGCTAGGAAACGGGAAGTCCTGGGTTCGAGTCCCAGTCGGGGCAGTTGTCTTTTCTTTCTTTCTCAGAGTCAGACTGGCATATTGTGTTTCCTCACAAGGTCAGTCTTTAATGCAGACTGCTTGCTTTGTTTACCCTTTACCTTGTGATTTCTTCTTTATAAACAATAATCATTCAGGTTTTTGATTAATAGCCGCTGACATCAAGCATGTTGTTCCATATGGCCAAAATAGCATCGATAATAACAGACAAACTCAACAAGAATACTGTCTTAGTTATCTATGTAACACTGTACTTCATAATTTCTTCTTCCTTAATTTTAGTTTCAATTTTTTATTTATTCCCAGGGATGGACAACATTAAATGTGTAATGCAGCAAGGTTTAAGTCTGGACAACGATGGGAGAATCGAATGAAATGAAAACAATAAACCTGTTAAAAACAATTATACCAAGGTCGATTTGTTTTAAATAAACACTTGTTCATGAACGATAGTCCAAACCAGTAGCCTAAGTCTACATCAATTTCGCATGCCGGCATTAGACCATAACTTCGTTATCCACTTATTTCGTGCATATCAGAGGGGCCGCATGCTTACGTTAAAGACTTAGAATAGGTTAAGCAAGTACGCTTTATAGCTGCCAGCCATTGGTTGATCGATGGGTTACGTCAGTCGGCAGACGAAAAATATGAACTGAACGCGTTTGCTACGAATGACAATTTTTCTAGTGGACGATTTCCCTGACAGATTCGACCCATTTTCGAACTTGATCCAAAAATGTTTGCATAAGTCTAAAACGACTCTAATAATAAAAGTCTAACACTTGAAATTAAATGATCTAACGAGGTTTTTTTTTTTTAGCATATCTACTCTAGGATGCCTGCTTATCAGTATTTGAATGAACTATTTTTAATTCAGGCGTTTGTTGTTCATAACGATTTTCCTTAGTTTCACCCCCCCCCCCCTCATCAATACAGATCGTGTAAGGTATGTAGCAATCAAGAAAGACAAAAGTTCATGAGTCAGCTTAAGCCTCATGGGGTGAGGATGGGCAATGAGGCTTAATGGCACGTCGACAGCTAGGTCATTAGCTGCAACCTCAGCCACAGTGTAGCACAGATTACATTGAGGTAAAACAACCTACAAATCTATATCTTATCATACATCTGTACCTGCACTTACACAAATTAAAAAAAAAAAACAGACTGGAGGACAGTCATCGCCCAATTGACACACTAAATATCATGGAAGATAAAAATGACGACGAACACCATCAAGATAGTGGCATTCCACAAGCACATAACGGGCCGTAAGTGGCAGGTGTCAATAATAACATTCAGGAGGGAATTCACCCCCCCCCCCCCACAAAAGGAAACAAGTAGCTAGATTTTATTTATTTATTTATAATATCTCTCCTGCAAACCAGAACATACACAAATAATACGTGCCATCCTAAAACAGTTGGCCAGGGAAAAGGGAAAAAACCAGTCACCTCAAAAGGTCCACCACGGCTTACAGCCGCCTACCGATCCGTGGGTCAGCATCAGGGTTCACTTCCGAAAGACTTACTACATCCGATCCTTGCAAGAGGAGCCTAGTCCGAAGATGGGATTAAACACCGCAGTGTAGGAGAAAGAGCTCCCTCATCTCTAAGCCCCTTGCCACGGACACACTGATCATCTTGACCGGACCACACCACAATTGACGCACAAAGCGCAGAATGATCCACCTGGAGGCAAGACAACAAGACCGCTGCATGACTAGGGAGAAAGTCCAAATCATGATGTGGCGAAATAGAATGATGTACAGAGAACAGGCCTCTACCACGGTCGTTTGCAAACCAATTCCTTTTACCAGGCAACCTAGGCGCTTCAGCACCGAAGATCCCTCGGTGAAACCACTGCCTGGACTGTCTGATATGGATGGGACAAACAAGACCTGGACAGGTAATCAGTGACTGTGTTGCCCCAAACTCTACTGTGGGGCGGTACCCAACACACTGAAACAACAGAACCTGAAACTTGCAATAGGAAAACACTAAGACGTCAGCCACAACCGGTGGACAGGAGCCGCCTGTCAAGGAGTAGTTCGGAGAAAAAGCAAAGCAGCTTGCAAGTCCGTATAAGCAATCAATTTACAGGGAGGGAAGTCACTAGCAGAACTGAAGTAGACTGCAATGGCCATCAGCTCCGCTAGAGATAGAGAGCCCGGAAGAAACACTTGTACTTCAAGGACGGTATTCATGCCCCAGTCTGCCAGATAAATCCTTCTGAGACGCATTGCAATACACAGCCAAAGCATCCTGATGGCACAAACACAGATCATTGGACCAAAGAGACTTATTAACACACGTAGGCTAATAAAAACAACCACGCAGGCTGGATAGGATTAGGGGACTGAAGAGCGGCCAAACCAACCGTACCACAAAGCGAGTGCCATTAGCCGCTCCATACAGATAAACTGCCACTCCAGCCGTTCCCAACCTTGAAAGGTAGAGTTCCGGCAGCAGCAATATCGGATTTCATCGCGAAATTCCACGGGTCATTCTAGTGTCGTTAGGTTTCATTATGAGTGGTCTGTAGACGTTCATTTGGTATAACAAAGTAAAAAGGGCCAACCAGGTCTCAAAGGGGATTCCTCACTGCTTGCCTATTCCCTCCAGAAAGTCTATGCGAAATGAACAACACTTTCGGTTGTACAGATGATGTGATCGCGTAAGTTCGCGCTGGGTACTGAAGCATTGTAACCGCAAGTGCAGGGGTGCAGGGACCTCACTATTACCATCAGAATCCTTTCAACAATCCTCGGCTCATCCCACTTCCCCGACCAAGTGAGAGAGTCATGGCGGGGTAAAGGGAGAGACCTTGGGTTAAGAACTAGGGGCATTACGTGTGTTTTCAGTGGTTATTATACATGTTGGTGGCTCACTGAAACTAGTGTGGGAGAATCAGGCCTAAACGTTGTCCTCTCTAATTAAGATAGGGTAGATGACGACAAACAGGGAACACTACAGGGCAACACTGGCATAGGAACTGGTTGGTTGACTTGAGTAGGGTGTCGATTAGGCCTGGTAACGGTCCTAATGGGAGAGTGATTTTTTTAATGTATAAAAAGAGGGAAATACTTCGTAGGTGTGGTCAGAAGGAATTCGGTAATCAAAACACTCAGTAGATATGAGGATGGTTTTTACAGGAAAAAAAGTTAATTTTGCACCTTGGGTAGCAGTAGAATGTAATTCCCCCTTTAATTGGGTGATTCAAGATTATGTATGCGCACTGGGGAAGATTCCGGATTACCAAACAATATGTTCATTTGCCCTTGTGAACGGCTATCTGTAACTCCTTAAATATTGTGTTACTATCAACATCATGGCGGTGTCTATTTCGAGAGGCAGGTCAAACTAATGGTTCTCATTGGGTGATGTACATTATGAAGCGATGCGGTCTAAATTGCCGGCGAACGTACACTCCCTGAACCCACGGATTAGAGTTTAGCCCGTCATTCAAAAGACATGAAGCTGAAAGTAGGTTTTTCGCAGCACTGGGCATTTCAACAACATTTCTTAAAATTGTTTGGGTTCGGAGGGCACATCCCGAGTGATCAAAACCACTCACCCGTGCAAGGACTCCTACTGCACTTGCTCCATCGGATGTAAGGGCTATGCTAACTCTTGAACGTTTGGTCTGGTGAACATCCTTGTAACGTGATTTTAAGATTACCAACGTAGCTTCGGAATTGTGAGTGAAAGACTAACAGGATGCTGGGTTACTTTGACCCCGTTTGCCACAATAAGTATCAAAGTTTACATACGGTTTAGTCCCTCCTCCAATATCCAGGCTGGCTTGGATGTAATATGGCTAAATTTTAAGCTATGTTCTCACTGTTTGAGTGTCTGCACGGATTGTTGCTTACAGTCGCTTAGAAATTGGCTGCTTCTTGTCTATGTTCATGGTTAGGTGCTCGATTTCTCGGGTCATCTGCCGGTTGTGAGTAGGGCTGATTCGGTCGGGTAAGTTACTGTTGTTGGTTATTACCACAGCATGTGTTCTGATGTCCATACCCAAAGCTAATCGAGCACCTTGTGCCGAGTGGATAGGATGTAGGTGAGACATGATCACAGTCCTTGACGGTGTGATTTTGACTCTTGCAATGGATAAAAAATGATCCAGTTCAGCATTGAGGGTATGACGTACTGTTGTTTGAGCGCTATCATTTCTTGATCTTAGGATGTGTACTGGGCACGTTGCAAACGGAGTAAGCCGACATGTCAAGTAGATCTAAATTATAGTAAAGTTACTGTTGGATAGGACATGTAGGGAAGACTAGGGGTAGGTCACCGTTTCGGTATGTAACTCCTTTTGAACATAGGCTGCTGTGGAGGAAGTGGTGGAGCCCAATTTAATGGTTGTGGTAGGTGAATGGGATAATAAATCCATAAGGTTGTGCTTCCAACTACGAATGGGTATGGCTGTCGGAGAGTTCATCTTGCAGTATCTCCATGGTTAGGGCTTTACTGCCCCGTAACAAGGCAACTCTTCCAATCAGCAAGCTAGGTCGTTAGATGTCTCGCAGCAACCACGCGTGTGCATGTGTTGACTTCGTTCAGTTGGTAGCCAGTGGACACAATTTCGTCCATTCGAGTCCATCTGCAACGAATATAGGTAGTCAAGCCTTCGGTAAGTGTTGTAGTGATGTTGGTGAATTTGTCTAGTTTCATCATCTGGTTGAAACTGTAATGTCTTCGAGTCGTGTCTTACACGATCCAAGATGGTCTTTGTTCTGGAATTGGACATTGAGGGCCGGAGACATGGTACGCATTAACAGCAGACTACACTCGTTATTGCATTGTCCCCAGTTTTCCATCTCTTGGGCAGTCACTGTGGCTGGGTCTTGTAGGTTTCCATGTAAGATAGGTTATGTCCATTTCTTGTTATCTCCAAACGGCAGAATTGTGGTTCCCAGTAATGGAAATTCTCTTTTAACATTCAAGATGTCTTTATAAGTCTAGTGAGGTCCATTCACCCATGTGAGAGTCTTATATAAGATCCTTTAAGATCTTACAGGAAGAACAAAACTTGTAAGATCCTGTAGGATCCTGTAAGATCTTGGTACAAAATCCTATAGGATCCTGCATGATTCTACAGGATCTTACTTATGTGCAAGATCCTATAGGATCTTGGTACAAGATCTTGCTGCATCTTTCAGGATCCTACAGGATCTTGTACCAAGATCTTGCAGGACGTCTTTAAGAACTTAAAAGAATCTTACAAGTTCTTATATAAGACGCTCACATGGGCAGTCACTCCATGTGTGACTGCAGAGTTTGCTGAGTAGGTCGAATAGGCCAAGGCTGTGTCATGGTGAGACGCAAGGTTTAGTCTGGTTTGATCATGGGTGACTTCTCTTTTTCCCTGTATACTATAGTGCCATAGTGCTTCTCTGTAAAGTGTGGTAAGGTGGCGAGTGGTAAGATGGCGATTTTTGCTTCCTCGTTTGGCTCGTTCTTCTCTTCCTTTTTACTTGGGTTCTATTGTGGGGATGTATTCTTTTCCCTGCTACTATTTTGCTAGGATTTTAGATAGCGGAGCATGGATCTGATCTATGTATCTCACCACAACGCAGGAAAAATATGACGTTAATACGTAGCGATGAAGGCGGGCTGCACTAATCGACAAATTTCACTCTGACCTAAATTCCAAAACTAGTGGTCGCAATCGCAGGAGAGACTTGCAAAAGAGATACGGCATTACAGGCTTCACTGAAAGGCCAAATGGTTTCTTTATTCTTTTGTCCAGTATTACGGTACAGAGCATTGATGTCATCTCTGGACCAAACGCATATTTCCTCTCTCTGTCTTTTATTTTCCTGTTGTGCTTGGTCGATATCAGTCAAGAAGAGGTACACAGGTACAGACGGAGTTACCCATAGAAAAACAGTCTATTGCAGCCCAGTGTTTATAACATTAAACATAGCATCACTAAATACAGTCTCATCTTTTGACAAACATGAGTGTTTTTGCAAAGACGACTTGAAGATGGCACCAGCCACAAAATGGTGGACTGAAGAAAAATACGTGTGCCTCTCAGGGAAACGGGTAAAGAAAAAAAAAGAGGGAGGAAAATACATACGTGCAGAGAAAACAATCGTGACGTCATCAAGGGGAAGAATGTTACAGAGAGAAGAGAGGAGAAGTTGATCGAAAACAATAAAGTCAACAACAATAATAATATGCAATGTATTGTGACTCTAAACACAAAAGGATAAAGAAGGGATTGGTTGTATCCACTTATACTTTATATAAAACTAAAACAATATCAAACGCAACAAAGCCGGTAATCCCTTTGTCCCAAATAATTATAAAATGCCTTTAAAAATTGCTTACGTATTTCGTCAGATCAACGCTCTTTAGCCTAGATTTGAAAGTTGCTAATGTAGGTGCCTGGGCAACATCCGCAGGGAGTGCATTCCCCAGACCAACAACCCGATTTGAGAAAAAGAACTTACAACAATCTCGCTTAGTTTGTTTAACGACAAGTTTAAGTCGGTGACCCCTGGTGTATTCACCTTCCATTTTTTGGAAGAAAATGTTACTGTTAATGTTTGTAAGGCCATGCAGAATTGAGTACGTAAAGTTTAGATCCAGTCTTAGCCTTCTAATTTCAAGAGAGTCAAGATTTAAGATTTTTAAGCTCTCTGTATAGGTTTTGTACTTAAGACCTGGCAAATATTTTGTGAATCTCCTCTGGACAGACTCTTTGAGATTAATATATTTTACTAGATGTGGAGACAAGACTTGACAAGCATACTTCAGGATTGGTCTCACATAAGTCTTAAAAGCCCATACTAGCGTATTCCGATCACCAGAGGTAAAACATCTCTTAATAATGGCCGTTTTCTGCCGTACGATTTTCATGATATTATCACAGTGAGATCCACTTTTAAGGTCACTGGAGAACAAGACACCTAGGTCTTTAACTACAGTAACATGATTAAAAAAATTTCCGTAAAGTGCATAGTCCAAATTCTTATTTTTTTTTACCAATGTGGAAAACTTTACATTTTGGACTAGACAAGGGTAAGTTCCATTTTTTTGACCATAGTTATAACTCTAACAAGGACGAGGACAATGCATGATGGTCCTCAGTGGTCATAATCCTATTCTAGAACTTAACGTCATCAGCAAATTTTGGGTTAACTATGTGCGGATTAGAGATTTTTAGATCATTAATATAGACCAGAAAGAGTAACGGACCCAGCACTGAACCCTGGGGAACACCACTTGTAACATAACATTCTTTAGAAGTTGTTTCTCCCACACAGACCTGTTGCGTTCTATTTGATAGGAAGTCGTTTATCCATCTAAGAATATGACGCCCAATGCCATAATTTAAGAGTTTAAGGCTCAGCTCTTGGTGAGGTACAGAGTCGAAGGATTTAGCAAAGTCAGTCAGTACGACATCCGTCGGTTCTGCACATTCCAGAGCCCTTGTCCAGTCATTGAGACAACACAGAAGTTGAAGGATGGTCGACCTTCCAAGCAAGAATCCAAATTGGTCATCAGACAGTAGCCCATGGTAAAAGATAAGTCATAATTCTGTTTTTTATGATACGCTCAAGGATTCTACAAGGTACACAAGTTAGTGAGATGGGTCTGTAGTTCGACGGGTCTGCACTATAAAGACATGCATTGTAGCATTCACAAAGGACAAGACAGTAATCAAAGTTCTTATAAAAAGAACACATTGAGCTGACAGCAGTGTCAAGAAGCATTGTTCTAACAGCACTCTCATTACAACAAAATGTTGCACAAAGATAAGTTGATACGAGGAAAACCTCGACATAACAAAGAGCAGTAACAGCTTGTTACTATCGTAAGTAAATTTTTGTTACTAAATAAATAATATTCGACAGAATAACCCGTAATTGAGGGTAAAAGTGAGTGAAGTGGTGGCTAAGACACGTCTCCAAAAAAACAAAGGCTATTTGTTCGACGACTGCAATACTGATTCCCGGGTTCCAAGCTCAATACAAATGATCATCGATAATTTATTTAGGCATCTATGTTTTTAGACTTCTGAATGCGTGATCAGCAAAACCTTTACCACCATTTTGAAAGTCTGCCAGCGCCTATAGCTCATCAATGTGGGGAGGGTCACAGAAACTGAAGGCTGTTTAAAGTTTAAAATAGGTACAAACTAGAGTGTTGCATTATTGGTATTTTTTTAAAACCCCGTTAAGAACGTACTTAAGGTACATGCCTCCAGGTAGACTTTCCTGTAATGGTCAGTTTAGCAACATTAGTTTAAACGCATGTATATGTTGCAAAGGCATTCATTTTCATATTTGTCCCCTCGTGACATCGGTTTTGCAACATTCATTTTAACCTACATAAATGTTGCAAAAACCATTTCGCACAGGATTCATGAAAATAGTTTAGAATGACACATATGCCTTACAGTTTTTTTTATATTGCTTTAAATACTACACTATCGAGTGCAGAGCGGTTGACACAAATGACTAGAGTCAGCACCTTGTAGGGGTTGTGGTTGAAAACTTTAAAAAAAATTGTTCTCCAAACTGGTTTTGGCCTGTTGGGGATTGCCACCTAGCCACCTGGGACATTCCGCCTCTGAAAGTTTCATGGGCAAGCCTAGCAACTTGGTCATTCTAAGAACTGAACACCCATTCAAACATTTTGTCGTGTCAATTTGAATGTAAAAAAAAAAAAAAATTCTAGGAATTCCTAGCTAAATTATCTCTCTACGTTCCGAGATAACCTTAGCACTTGAAATGATGTTAATTTGAGTATATCCCGCATGCTATCGTGGTGGAAGGTAGAGGAGCGGGGTATAATCGACCTAGTTTGCTATAATCACCTGATTATACACCGGGGTATAATCAGGGTGATTTATTTATTTATTTATTTATTTATTTACAAGGGCAAACAACACTATCAGTTCCCAAAAACGGGAGTGGATAGATTACAGTACATAATTTTTAAATAATCAACAATAATAACAAAAAAATAGCCAGGATTATACCACAGTACCTTTTCTTTGAGCGCATGCACAACTTACCGAGCTAAGCTTAAACAGACGACAACTGATAGTTAATGACTGTTGCTTTTGACTCGCATATACATATACCTGCTAGAAAACTCGACATATTCGTTACGATTGTCGTATTTTAATATCACTGTATAATTTTTTAGGCTAGTATCTTGTAATTTTACTTCGGCGATCTATTGGCATAAATAATTTTAATTTTTACCGTATAAGTCTTTTAGTTTTTCGATCCCATGGTAATTATTAGCAAACGATTAAAAATTAAGAGATGGCGCAGGAACACACACAGCGCCATCTCTCGGCGGATTTCAGCAATGCCTGGTTGATGCGGCGTGTTTAACGGGAGAAAGTCGCCGACAGCAGCATTGCCTATAACTTCTCGTTGGAGACAAATAATTTTATGAACTGAGAGACTGGTAAGCAGATAAAACGTAGCATTACATTATAAATATTAATGAACACAAAGAATGTTTAGTCCTTTTGGTATTATTTATTTTGAATTGGGATGTATTCCAATAAAACAGCCCTCTAGCTTTTGTTGATAATACGGCTAAAAATGTTTTCGCACTCAGCCTGTAACCAGACTAAAACTAACTCATGCTAATTAATTTGAAATTATACTCCTCGCGCTACGCGCTCGGGATATAAGTGCAAAATAATTAGCATTCGTTAGTTTTAATGTCAGGTTACAGGCTTCGTGTGAAAACAGTAGCCGTATTATTCACAAAAGCTCTAGGGCTATTACTACTGAATATTTACTTTTTTCGTCTTTCTTTCTGAAAGAAATGGTAATGGTAGTGCTCCATTGTTATTACTTTAAAAATTATTTTTTTTGACAAACTTTAATTTTTCCTTCGCAGATTTAAAGTTTTCGCAGCACCAAAATGAAGCGGCTAACTTTAGCCGTTCTCATTGTCTTGGTGCCTTTCGATCTGGCCTACAAGGTAAGATATTTTAACTGTTCTGATGTTAAGCATGAGTACGGCCTATTGATCTTATTACCGAAAGTAATAGGATCGACAGACCATGGCATGAGCGATACCTCGCATTGTTTATGTTCGTCATGTATTTTATTATTGTATAATGATATTTTGTATTGGAAATTAGTTTGCACGGTGACATGGGTGTAAGTCTGACATGGTGGCACCCCAGCCATGTATAATAAGATGATTCAATTTCTTGAATACCGTTGATCTCGTACTTCATCAATACTCGTTCAACTGTTATTTGGTAGCAGAACAGTGGTTATGCTGATCAAGAGAAATGATCGGAATAAAAGCCTACTTCAATGCTGCACTGTTGAGTATGGCGTCATTGACATAACCAAGTGTCAAGACACAGACATGTTCCTGCAAAGAAATAGTTACGTCCTCATCCAGATCGAAATAAAAATTGAATCTCCTTTTTTCACCCAACAGAACCCAAATACAAAATAATTTTTAGAAAACCGAACTATTTACGTCCAATTATCACGTGACTTTATACATACTTATAATTTTTTTGGGGGAATTAATCAATCATTGTCATCTTTATGGTAACGTCATGCATTGATATATATTATACAGCCATCCGATTATACAATGGCCAGGATTTTCACTTATGGTGGAACAAAGAGGCCTACCATTTGAGGCAAGAAGGGCATCACATTGCATTAACACAAACGCAACCAGAACAAGGGAACCTTGAAGAATTTTGTATGTGGACCATGGTAATATTTACGCTCTTGAGTTTTTTCACGAAATACTGCAGTGATAGCCAATTGATAAATTACCTAGATACTACCATATCTAAAGCCATATAAGACAGCCTGAAGAGAAGATTCAATATTCAATACAACACACAGCAGTCTAGCTGAATATCTAGATAATTATGCTACACAATCTGAACTTGTCAAATACTGAGACCATGACCGAATATTTCACACGCATTAAGAATCTTGACCGTTTCTGCGACAGTGTCGGAAGACAGATAACTGACTCAGATATAATCCATTATAGCCTTAGAGGCATACATCAAGGTAAATAACAAGCAGTTATTGAGAGAGTACGTGCTGAAGCAGTCCCCATACTTGACCATGTATAGAAACCATGGACAGATGCGTATCATCACTTAAAACTGCTAAGTTGGACATCAAAATCGGACCAAGATCGTTTTTGGCCACAAGACCCAGGATTTTTATTGTCCTCTCAGCCAGGAAGAGATTTCAAATCGAAATTACAACCGAGATCAACACGTACACTACACAACATGATATGAGATACCATGACAATTTCAAGTTAAATGCATGTGGTGTCGGCGATTGAAGCATGACGAACATTCCTGCTGCGCTAAAAATCAATGCTATAGGTAAACATCAGGAGCCACTCCTCAAGTGAACGTGAATCTTCCAACTGCTTTCCTAGCTGTGCGTGAGTATTTCGCCCTCGACAGTGACACTGCAAGTCGTGTGACATGTAGAGAAAATTGGCTGTGTAATATTAAACATGCGAAGATTTACGAAGATTTACTTCACCTCAAAAGACACCAGTATCATTGCAACAACATTGGGCATAACCTGAATAAAGACAAATCACACAGTTTTACGACTAGGAAATTTGTTGTTTCTTTCATAAGCAGCCACAAATTTATTATCTGCCAATCCTCTGGGCCATAAAGGGATCATTATTTTACAAGGACATAAGCACTTTAGCCCTTTGAACACGGAGTGTTTTTAGATAAAGGACCTCTCCTCCCAAATGATGTGCACTGCATTGTTAAGAGATTGCATGCTTTCGTGGTTTGGTCAGTGAACTGAGATCCCAATATTGATTCACGTTCCAATATTGATATGGTTGTGAATGGTGGTAGTTCATTCTTATCACTACTTGCGTATAGTAATTATTGTGCACGAAGAAGTTGCTTAGAACAATTTCCAATTGTTATAATGTCCTACTGGGAAAATGCTAGTAGACATTCTTACCAAAAGTATGACTGGTGCAAAGCTTACTGAAGTTATGAGTGTACATTTCTGTTTGGATTGATTTGATATATTTTGTCAGCAGATATTTTTGCTTAGGTATCAATAGTGATTTTTATGTAATAATCAGCTTTAGTTACGTTTTGTGTAAGGTATTGAACGGTTAAATGCATTTTGAGTACTTACCGTTTCAAAAATTATATTTTAGACTGTTATGACGTTCGTCACGTATTGTATTTTCTCGTAACGATATCGTTGTGCTCGAAATGGGTTCGCAAGTGAAACTGGGTAAGTACAACATGGATATGCCCTGGCCCTGAAATAAAATGATTCAATTCCTCGAAACCGTTGATTTTGTACTTCAGCCATTCTACATGCACGTGAATACTCGTTCACCAATAATTAACAATTTTGTACATTACCATCCTCTTATATTTTCATTTTGGCGGAAGTACATAAATGTACATCGGCTATGTAGAATACTGCCAGCCTTGAACAGTTTAATTCAAGACTCCCATTGGGGAGTTGTGTGTCTCTTCATTGAGACGAAGCTTAACCATGCGGGCGAGGAAGGCTAATACCATTTCATACAGTAAAATTAATAATAAATTGAAACCCCGACTATAGGGCAGGTTAGTGTGGAAAATGATTTGCTAGTGGGTTGTTACTGCCCCCTGGGGACCTTTCACAAAGTCTGGGGTGTGCCTAAGGACGTTTTTTGGGATACCATGATAGAAGGGATTATGCTCGGCCAAGGGCAACATTGTATAACCCCAGGCATTTCAGTCATGAATTATTTGGTGAATTTCTTTTTGTTAAGTCTTGTAAGTCATTGAATTCGAACTGGTATTCACTTGGTTTGGAGATGAGGATTCCGATCCCTGGACTGTTGTTGCTCTCTTTACTTAGGGTCCTCGAGGACCCAAGAACCAAGGGACTTAATTTTTGGCTTACCTTGCACCAGTCCACTATTTTTGACCCAATAACTAAGTGACTCGTGACCCACTGACTCAGTTGTACCTAGCAGCCTGTTACGTGTCTAGGGTGGATGCTTGCCAAGTGTGTCGTGGGCAAAGTGGACTCTTCCCTTCCAAAGAGCCTTTGTCATTAGTAGCCTTTGTCAGTTTACTAATGAAGATGACAAATGCTAATGGAACATTTCGTGTGTAACTACCAGATTGAACGCACGCTACCAGCATGAACCTTACATCGAGCATTGTGAGGATGCGCATGCCGCCATTGCATGACCAAGGGCGCACACCTCACAGTATGATCGTAAGCGGCAGGAGTCAGACCGCAAGCGTGCGAAGGTGCACGATGGTTTGAGCAGATGTGTGAAAGAATATGAAGTAAATGAGATAGAAAACCCAACTGTGAGTCTTTGGTGTAGCCGGGCAGGACATTCTCGCAGCATACATCTGGCAGTACACAATCAGAAATGGAGTGGGGGAACTTCACTCGGGAACGATAAAAATTCAGCAGCCACGCCAATCAGAACTACCGGAAACATAAGGAGAACGAAAATCCTGTATGCTCGATGTACGTTTTATTCTACCTGTACGCTCAATACATGATGCGTGTGCCGCCATCTGCTCTAGTCTTCGGATTTTAGGCGTCTGCTGTGGGCACGTCCACTCTAGCCACGTCACCGACTACACTTGACTTAGTGATTCATTTTGACCAAATGACTTATTTTAACTCATTAACTCAATCTCACCCACTGACCCAACCTGACCCACCAATATTTATTTTCGTGTCTGTCATACTGTCTATTTAGCTAAAATCAGGAGCTAATAAGTACACGCAGGTTCGTAGGACGTGGGAGTGTTTATGTTGTAACTACCGCTTTGTATTCTATCCCTTCTCCCTAGGTCATCTGGGAATGAAGTTGCGGGTTTCCTTCATCCAGGCTAGACGATTCATCATCACTAGAATTTATTATACCAAAGCAACACAAAAAGGTGTCGACTTTCTGGCACGCGAGTGAACTGGCATTGAGTCAGGAGATGAATTACCCAATGTCTACTCCAGTCGGCCTTGGCTTGAAAGCAAACTTGTGGAACACTATTACACATGGAGGCGCCATGCACGTTGACTAATTATAACACGAATGATATTTTTTTTGCAATTACATATTGAGTTAAAACCTATTCGAGGTATTTTTAACATGCGTTATCCTACACTTTAAAGGCTTCTTTTTAAATTAATCTCACATAGGTACTGCTTCTCCTTCAATCAGGTTAACCCGGAGAACAGTTATGACCACGTAGTTCCACATTTGACAGCATGATGTTGCATCCCAAAACGCGAGCTAGAATATGCGATCATCATCACGGACACTTTGTTGAGCCCTACGGCCTCTCCTGTATGTCGCTCCTTCTAAGCCCTAACTACAAACAAACGACACAATATCCAACCAAGCCTTGCTCGATGGATTAGAATATTCTATTGGAAATTCAGCTTACATACATCGGAACCTGTCAGCCACGTGCTGGTTTAAGAGCTGAAGGTTGCTGTGCGTAAAAGGAAAAAGAACATTTTGCCGGCCCCCAGTCAGGCTGGCTAAAAATGGTTTCTTTTTGCCTAAAACGTACTTAACTTGATAATTTTAGCATTACATTTCCCAAATGTGATGTTCTCCTGGAGGTTCTTCCGGTGCACAGGCGCCTGCTTGCATATCCCACTGCGCATGTGCGGCGCAGTCCTCCCTTATAAAAGCGAGAGCGTGGATGCTTTTGGCATAAATTTTACTCTCAATTTGTCAGGCGGTGACTTGAGAGGGGAGGCAGGGCGGGAGTTAGGTTAAGTATGTTTTAGGCAAAAGAAACCATTTTTAGCCGGCCTGGCTGGGGGCCGGCAAAATATTCTTTCTTTATTGCCAAAACATATTAACCTGATAATTTTAGCATTATCAGTTGACCTCATCAAAATTGGTGGCAGGCACCGCTTTGACGGGTGCCCCGGGATGCAAGTAAGCTTATTCCCCAAATTTTTTATCTGGAAGAGAAAAAAATGCACTTTATTCAGAACAGTGTGTAACAGGAACATGGAACTCCTTTGTAGGGGTTGGTGGCCCTGAAAAGGACCGTTTGTATGTGGGTCTTGCTTCCATCTGGATGGCTTGCTCCCTTCATGGATGGCTTGCTTCTATTTAGTGCTTAAGGGGGCTTGACCACAGTTCTGGCTGCGACGAATGGTCCCAGCCGATGTCCAGATTCTTCTCTTGACATGTCCCCTAGGTAGTGGGAGGTGAATGTTGAGTGGTGGCACCAAGATGCTGGTGCCAGGATTTCTTCGATCGGGGTGGCGTTGTGGTGGGCCCAAGATGTGGAGACTGCTCTTACCTCATGTGCCATCACCCTCATGCTCTTACTCATATTTTGTTTGTGGTAAGCTGCTTCGATTGTTTTCCTAATCCATCGTGATACCATAGCGGCTGAATTTTCGCCATTTTGGAGGTCAACAGGGAGAAAGAGTTGGTTTCTGCCTCTACGGATGTCTTCGTGCTGTGTTCGGGCTAGGTTTAAGTGTAGTGCTCTGACTGGACAGAGAAGGCATTCTGGCTCGTTGCCTACGAGGTTGGAAAGGGCTGGAAACGTGATCGGTTTTGATGGTTCTGATGGTTTCTGTGTGTTTGCTCTGAAGGATGCTCTTGGGTGTAGTGTGACAGAGGAGAAGTTAGGGCCGAAAATGCAGTAGGCTGGGTCTGCAGAGAGAGCCTGTATTTCCGCACATCTTAGGCTGGCTCTCAGGATCACGAGGAAGACAGTTTTGCGGGTCATGAGATGAAGAGAGCTGTCTTGCAGTGTTTGTATGGTTCTTCCATTAGGGATTGCAGCACAAGGGATAGGTCCCAGTCGGTTACGGTTTGTCTGGTTGTAGGGCGTTCATTTTCAAAGGATCGAAGTAATGCTGAGATGCGATAGTCGTCGAGTAGTCTGGTCCTGTTGGCGGCTTTGAAGACTGAGTTTAGGGCGGAGCGGTAGACGAGTATTGTTGACCCTTTCAGCTTGTGATGTTGAACAAGCCTGTGAAGAATTTCAGGAGGTCGGGTAACGAGGGGTCGATTGGATTTGTATGTTTTGTGATACACCAATGAATCCACTTGGACCAGTGGCTGTCGTACATGCGGTTGGTGGAGTCTCTGGTTGCCTTGCAGGTAGGTGATGCGTTCTGCTTCTTCTTGATGAATTCCAGCCTTTTTGAGGAGTTTGATAATAGTATCACCCGTGTAAGTTTAGGTTTGTGAGGTTTAGGTGTAGCTTTGATCCTTTCTGTTTTGAGAGAAAATCTGGTAGAAGGGGTGGACTTCTTGGAGTGTTGACTACTAGGTCTAGGAGGAGTGGAAACCACGCTGCTGACGGCCAGAGGGGGCTATTAGCAGGAATAGGCTCTGGTTTTCGTGGATTTTGAGGAGGACCTGTGGCAGTAGTTTGAATGGTGGAAACAGGTATGCGAACAGGTTGTTCCAGGGGAAGGTTAGGGCGTCCACTGCCATTGCTTCCATGTCTAGGATTGGGCTGATGTAGTGGTGAAGTCTGGCATTTTGCTTTGTGGCGAACAGGTCCAGCATTGGAGTGCCCCAGGTGTTGAAGAGAGATTCGCAGATGGATTTCTTGAGCCACCATTTGCCTGATGGTGGTTCCGGCGAGATAGAGAGTCTGCAATCACATGCATGTTGCCTGGGATGAGTAAGGGCAGTAGGGTGATGTTGTTTGGGATGAAGAGATTAAAGATATCCGAAGTTAAGTGGTGCAGAGATCTTGATTTAGTTCCTCCTTCCTTTTGGATGTAGGCTAGGGCTGTCATATTGTCGGCTTGGATCTGGATTACATGATTTTGGATGTGTGGGAGGAAATGTTGTAGGGCGAGGTGGATTGCCCGTAGTTCGAGAATGTTGATGTAGTCTGTGCACGATATTGGCCAGAGGCCTGAGATTTCCAGGTTATTTAGTGTGCGACCCAGCCTACTTTCGATGCATCTGAAAAGATGAGGAGGTCGGGTGGCGGTTCATGGAAGGGCAGAGATTTCGTGAGATTTGTTATGTCGGACCACCATAGTAGGGTTTCGAAGGGAAAATCCTTTCCGAATGGGCACTGCTTGTGGTTTCAGTTGATTGATTGTCCGGTTGTCTATGCGGTGATGGTGGAAGGGCCTGACCATCAATCGGGGCAAGGTTTGCCATTGCATCCATCTTCCCGATGAGGGAGTTTTATTCCGGGGGGGGGGGGGGGGGGCCCCGCCCGGACTTGATTGCTTGCGAAAGAGTCAGATGTGAAGGAGGAGATCTTCTATGCGGTCCGGAGAGAGGGACAGATTCGGGCCGTTTGTAGATTGAAAGATGCCTCGAGGAATGTGAAAACTTGAGCTGGCGAAAGGCGTGATTTTGCATGGTTCACACCGAACCCCAGTTTGTTCAACAGGGAGATGGTCGTTTCTCTGCCCAGTTCCAGCTTTCGGGGGTCTGGGTAGTTTAGAGCCCAAAGTCCAGGTAGGCGCTGGCTTGTATTTGGTGTTGGTGGAAATGTGCCAGAATTGATTTAGGACCTTTGTGAATATTCTTGGTGCTGTATTCAGGCCGAAGGGAAGGCAGTGGAGGGAATTCGTAGGCCTTTCGGTTGTAAATGAAGCGGAAGGGGTGGGTGATTGAGGGGTGAAGTGGAATGTGAAGGTAGGCATCTTCCAGGTCGATCGTGACTGTCCAGTCGTTTTGTTGAAACGAAAGGCGGATGGTTTCTAGTGTTTCCATTTTGAAATGTTCGTTGTGAATGTACTTGTTTAGAGATTTCATGTTGAAGATTAGACGGTAGCCTCCTGACTTCTTTGGCCGGGTGAAGATTGAACTGTAAAAGACTTGACCCGGTGTGTGGCATTTTGTACCAAGATCTTGCAGGACGTCTTTAAGAATTTAAAAGGATCTTACAAGTTCTTATATAAAACGTTCACATGGGCAGTCACTTCATGTGTGACTGCAGAGTTTGCTGAGTAGGTGGAATAAGCCAAGGCTGTGTCATGGTGAGACGTAAGGTTTAGTCTGGTTTGATCATGGGTGGCTTCTCTTTTTCCCTGTTTACTATAGTACCATAGTGCTTCTCTGTAAAGTGTGGTAAGGTGGCGAGTGGGGCTTTTTGCTTCCTCGTTTGGCTCGTTCTTCTCCTCCTATTTACTTGGGGTCTATTGTGGGGACGTATTCTTTTCCCTGCTACTATTGTGCTAGGATATTAGGTAGCCGAGCATGGATCTGATCTATGTTATCTCACCACAATGCAGGAAAAATATGACGTTAATACGTAGCGATGAAGGCGGGCTGCACTAATCGAAAAATTTCACTCTGACCCTAAATTCCAAAACTAGCAGTCGCAATCGTAGGAGAGACTTGCAAAAGAGATACGGCATTACATGCTTTATACGCCCTTTATGCCGAAGGGCGAAACCAAAACCGGTTTTGAGGCCCCTGTTGATGACGGGGGCATCGGCAGATTGTTAAGGCTTGAAAAGTAAACAGTCTGGTACAGTTTCCTCGACTGTCTTGAGAAGGGATGCCAAAGACAGTGTTGGATCTGTGGAGTCGTCCGGGAAATGGATACGTCTGTCGGCCGGCAGGGTGGCGGCGGGCGAAGGAACCCCTTGCGTAGGGAGTGTATCTGGGAGAAGGGGCCTTCTGGCGGGAGGAGAAGTGGCCCTTCGCTTTAAGGCTGTAGCAGGAGGCGAAGGGGGTGATCGCTTGTCACCTTCATTGCCTAAAGTTGAAGCAACCTAGTCCTGGGTGCGGGCGTGGCGGGCAGAATACGTGCACGATGGCGGGGGCATTGGATTGTTCTTTAGCTTTCGGACGGCATTGTGAACGATGTCCTGGACTTCGCTTCGAGTAACGCTGTTTCCCCTTCGGGAGGAGTTGGATGAAAGATCCAAAAGTGAATTGTGGGCTGGTGACCGAGACGTAGCCGCAGCACGGTGCAGGTTCCTCTTCGTTTCACGGTAGTTGTCCTTCGCTACTTGAATATCCAGGCGAAGGGCTGAGAAGTCCAAGGGGGCCGAATGTGGTGTTCGTTGGCCAGCCTGGAGTGGAAATTCCGAAGGGACGTCTTCTACGAAGGGAGCCTCGTTGAACGTGGCGGGAGGCACTGGTCCACCAGCAAGGTCGAGAGCAGAAACCCAATGGGCGCCGAGGGCGAAGGGAGTAATAGCACAAGGGAGAGTAGCCAATGAAGCGGGAGCTTCGGGGGTGGCGGCCATCATCGGTAGAATCCAAATTCCGTACGAAAGGCGGAGAACCTAGGAGAAGTGACGTATAGACGTATTTCTGGAGAAAAATGAATGCCGAAAGCATCCATGCTCTTGCTTTTATAAGGGGGACTGCGCCACACATGCGCAGTGGGATATCCAAGCAGGCGCCTGCGCACCGGAAGAAACCTCCAGGAGAATGTCACATTTGGGAAATGTAATGCTAAAATTATCAGGTTAATATGTTTTGGCAATAAAGAAATAAGATTTAAAAAAAAAACCGCAGAAAACATTTATTCTTCCTTCGTTGGAGGACGGGGGCTTTATTTACTAGTTGCATTGTAAGCTTTTTAGAGTTGGAAAACCGGAATTGTCAAGATTAACGTTTGGTGTTTCACTATTTAGATATTTTCCTGATTACAGCGGACCTAAAAAAGTCTCTGGGTTAACTGGGTCTGTGGGTCATTATGGGTTAATGGGTCAAACTTGCACAAATGGTTGATTTTGGGTTAGGGGGCTTGTATTGCGTTAAGTTCTGACCAGTGACCTCGATTGATCTGCCACAAAGGTTCAAACGTTACGCCCAAATTGCTTACCTCTGTTCAAATTTATTTCTAGCTAAAGGTCCAGTTCGAGACTCTACCAGAAATCCCGGACAAAGAATATTTCTTTGGGCCGAGCGACTTGAAACTCAACTACTGGCAATCGTCGGCCATTTGTCGAAAAGTAGGGGCAACACTGGCAGCTTTTGGCAATAAGGAAGAATTGGCCAATGTTTCAAAACACATCACACAAAACATCAGTAAGTATTAAACGAAGAAACAGTAAGTGTGTTTCGAAACGAATTAATCTTCAGAGTCGAATCCAGAGATCCTAGCATCCACGGGAAAATATGGATTTGCCACCTTCGTTCTTCCCCCCCCCCCCCCGCCCCATCTCTCCCAAATGTTATTGGCATAAAACCGATAGATTCCTTACTGGCTTAAAGTGGCACTATCACGATTGGGAGTTTGCAGAATTTGCCACCATCTAGCGCTGTCTAGTACTATCTAGCACTTGCTTGCATCAAGCGAAGGAATGCACAACGCCATTTTCTTTTAACAAACCAAACAAGCCAAAGAGCCTCCTTAATTATTGAGTGAAGATGTCGTACGTCCTCTTGCACCTGAGAGCAAACTGCAAAGGTTAAGAATATCGCTGCTGTAGATAGCTCCACGGTATTTTCGTACGATTTTTAATCGGTGATAGTGCCACTTTAACATCGGTTGACATCTGCTGGATGGGTAAACGACGAAAAACAGGCGTTTCAGCGTTAATGTATTAAAAGGGGTCCGCCAATCCTCCATGGCTCGTAAAAAATGAATTTTCAATTTAAAAAGGAAAAAAAAATCTTTTTAGACACCTAATAAATGCACCTGTCACCTTTCCATTGTCATTAGGCCCAACGCATGAAGCATTAGCAGGAGCGGTATGAAGGAGTCTCCAACACAATTCTACCCTTTTTTTCCACCGTTCGTACTGAGTCCTGACCCCATGCAGTCAATTGTCGAACCAGTGTCCGTGTTTACTTTAGCGGAAAACGTACGTTTATGCTGTGCAGCTTTTTATCCAATAAATAGGTGTGGAAAAATATGCTTTTTTTTGCGAATAGCCCGAGCATGGGTCAGTTAGCAAGAACTGGCTTTTAAACGACCTTGAAAGGACGATGGCATTCTGTTTTTCGAGCCAAGGCCAGCTGGAGTAGGAATTGTGTGTCTTGCCTCGACGCAAGCTTATCTCGGCAGGCAATATGTTCTCAAGTAACTCACTAAGCGGCGACAGACTTTGGGTAAGAGATGCTGGTTTCCCTGCATGACAAGCATTGACAAATGGGAGGGGGAACGATCGTGCTGGACACAACTTGTCCTGCGTTGGGTGGTGACTACATATCACATGATGTTTCGGGAGAATTAGATTTTAAACCAATAATTGCGCATGGCGACTGGAACGGCAAACAAGGTATAGCCGTCCTAAACGAACCACCTGTTGTGAGTGTCATTTTAGGAAAGAGCATTCGTGGTGGGAATGATTATGTTTGCCATAATAAATAGACACAAATCGCTGCCAGTGGAGGATGTGGCCATAGCGTTTAAGGCGCTATGAAAGGGATCTGGGGGCGAACTTGGTAGCCGGTTCGAATCCGGGTCATGCCACTCTGACGAAATAGGTGCATAAAGGTGGCTTACTGAACTACGTTATTTCTTTTATATAATTTTCGCTAATGACTAATTTCCAATTTGCCATAGTAAATAACTTTTTTACTATTGCTGGCAATTAGTATGGGTTTAAGTAAAAATGCAGTTGATAAATTGAAATGCAGTTGAAGGCAAGGCTGTTTTAATGGTTGGTGCAGAAATAAAGTCAACCAACGCTGAAATTCTAGGGTAGATAGATTTAAATCAGTTGATTTTTCAAGTATAAATTCTGTTTTCAGTCGCACATTTTTTACCACAATTCTGCTTCCTTTTTCATGCCCGGTAAGAGGGGGGGGGGGATCGAGGTTTAATGGCGCGTCGACAACTTGGTCATTAGCGCCAACCTCAGTCACAGTGCAGTGGTCCGGGTTGCCACTGCACCACACATTACAGAGATGTTATTCAAACCCCTAATCTAAATCTTGTCATACATCTGTACCTCCTGCAAAAATTGAAAAACACCGGACAGGAGGACAGACTTATCGCCCAACTGACGCGCAATGTCATGCGGAAGATGGAAACGACGTCGAACACCATCAAGATGGCGACAATCAACGAGTAAGTGCCGGACCGTAAGTGGCCGCCGACACCAATAACATTCAGGAGGGCCAACCCCCCGCAAAACGAAACAGTGAGTAAGTCGGGTGTGACCAATTCGCAAACGGGCCAACACAACCTCCTCACGGCGACTGCGGCGACATGTGCCCGGTAAGAGGTCTTAGCCAGTACTTGCTGTTAAAATTGGCGCAGCTTCCTGAAAATCGAGGTACATTTATTAAGTTTGGGTCTCAAAGTCACCTTACTAGTCAGTTTTTGTAATTCCTTTGGCAAATTGTTAAGATTTTAGGAATATAATATTTTTTTCTCGTTGTTTCCAAATTAGTTTTTTGACTATTGTCAAAATAGTTGTTTTTTATTACAGTAAAGTCTCTTATTTCTTCAATATTTAAAACTTATGATCAGAGAAAATCCTTTTTGTGGCTCTTGTGTCCTCTTGTTTTTTTAAAATAGTATCTTAACTAATTTATTTTGAAAAGATTGCAACCTTTTAACAAACGAATGGGGAGCGAAACCATAGATTTCGACACTGTACCTAATTTAGCTAGCTATCCATGCTTCATAAATCATTTGTTTATTTCATTTACTAGTTTTCTTATCTGGTAGAGCTTTGCCAACAATACTCTACAACCACGTTTTCCAACCGGTGAGGCGCCCCCCCCCCCTCCCTGGGAGGCGCGGAGCAGATGCAGGGGAGGCGCGAGCCGCTGCCAGAGCCGTACTCTCTTGCCAAAGCCGTGCTCTTTCCGCGCGGTAGGCTCTAATGAGAACCACAGGGCGTATTTACGCAACGAATAGCCTGAGCATTCTCGCAGCTAGAATTTAATTGCGATGGAAAGGTGTTGTTGCTAGAGTAACAACGGCTACCTGGACTTAAAAAACTTACAATTTTATAATCGGTGACAATAAGACAAAGAATTCCTCCTGACGAAACCATTTCCCAGTCACTTCTTACCTCACATTATTGACTGTTTTCGTTGCGAGACGGCGGTGCTAAAATCGCCGCCATGTTGAAATTTCAGATGATTTTCTAGCTTCGATATTGCAAAGGCAAGTCGTTGTATAAATACGCCGTAAAGATCAATGACAGTTTTTTCGAACTATACATCACAAAAGAAGTTAAATTGTACGAGGAAAGCGAAATTTTCATTTTTAACTATCTACAGATTATTTGTGCAAACTACAGCCATTTTAGCCAACATTCTACACATTTTTGTTCGTGTTGGCACACTGCCTCATCGTAGTTGAAAAAAAATTGCACAGCTATTTTTTTTAGGGGGGGGGGGCGCCATTGCCAGCTAGTCCCTAAGGAGAGGAATACTGTAGAAAAGGTTGGGAACCACTGCTCTACAACTTGTAAAATGAGTCCATTTTAGTGATGAGCACTGTGAAGCAAAGCGAAGGAGATCATTCTGTGCTGGCCTATCTGTTTGCATCCATGATAACGTCACATCAAAGTCGTCGAGTGGTTAACACGAGTATATTAGATGCTGAGGTCTCTGGTTCAAGGGAACTCAGACCACTCCCTTCTGGAAGAGAATGGCCCCGGAAATGTCCTGGTGCTCATGTCAATTATGACATGTCAGATTAACAACCGGACATCGCAAGTTATCATTAAATTCAGCCTAGACAGTGCACAAAATTAAAACAACGACGTTTCATGTAAGGACACTTTCCGTCATCAGGACGAAATTTTTACCATGAAATTTTAACTAATTTTTTTGAAACTTGATGACGGAAAGTGTCCGAAATTTTCCGTCATCAGGTTTCCAAAAATTACCTCAAATCTCAGGGTAAAAATTTCGTCCTGATGACGGAACGTGTCGTTTTGTGGAACGTCAGTGTTTTAATTTTGTGCTCGACTGAATTTGATGATAAATTATGACATGTAAAAGCCCATCAGCATTTCCTAGCAAATTTTTCCTAGTTCATCCCGAGAAGGATTTGTAGTTGAAAAGTACGTTAATTCGTTTCAAATTTTCAACATGCATTCTATGCGTTATTTGTGGATTTAATTTCGTAAAACAATTAACTTGGGTAAAGGGTTTCCAGAATTCTTCCTCTCAAATAAAAAAATCAATCATGCATCATTGGCATAAGAATAGCTATAATCATTGTTATAATCCTCACAATAGTTAAAATCACTCACAAAGACTTAAGAGAAGCAACCAAATTCCCAACCCAATTTACGATTCCATATTGACTCACAGTGGAACTACAAAAGGCAGATTGATAAATACTCACAAAACGTATGAAAACTTATGCCTAGTCTTTGTCACATCAGACATTTTCTTAACATAAAAAGCAAAAAAAAAAAAAAATGATTTATTATTCTTTAGTTGCACATTGATTAGATATGGTATTGAAATGTATAGATTTGCCACTAATTGTAACGTGAATAAGATTCGAAAACTGCAACACCGAATCATAAAAATTGTATTTGATGAATATGGAAATTTAAAATCTAAACAATATAGCCTACAGGAAAACTAAAATTCTCAAAATGTGACTCCTATTGATTTTGTAGCGATTTTGTACAAATTTTGAAAAATATTTTTAATTGCGACCACAAATTAAGCTCAAATCTTAAGCTCAAATCATTTTTCAGGAAAACCCCGTATCGATTTGAAGTGCCTTTGCCAAGAAACAGTACGGCAAACGAACAATTATGCAATTCCTACTATCTCTAATGAAATCCCTATTGAACTGTTCCAAATCGGTGGGATAAATGAGATTTAAAAAAATAAACTATTACCCTACTGCTTAGATAATCAAGAAATCAACTAAGCAAAGCCCAGCTTGTCCTACGAACTGATTAAAAATAAATAAATAAATAAATGTGAAATTGAACATATCGTGTTGGGTATTTCTTTTAGTATTGCATTGTTTTGTTTTGTTTTTGATTCCTCCTATCATGGATGGATGTTCTTAATTGTACTTATCAAAAAATATTGTCTTCAATATTTCCTTCCCATTATTCATATTGTGTTATTCTATTGTATCTGTTTTATATGGCACACACAAGTTCACCATGAACTTCGAGCTGTCGAAATAAACTACTCATTCAGAAATAATTATTTGAATAGCCATTATGTGAAAACGTTGCAAATACAGCATACGCAAACGTTTGGCATAACAAGGGTATGATTAATTATTGTTATTTCTTTCTGATTTGTGTAGATCCAAGCCCAACAAATTGGTGGTTGAGTGGCGGTTATTGCCGAGGAAAACACTTGTGGAACACCAATGAACAACCAATTGACAAAACTCTTTGGTGCAATGAGGAGCCAGCTCCTAACCAAGATTACTGCGCTGACTTACAACTATCTGAAGAAAAAGGTTGCATGAATGCAAACAATTGTGATGGAGATAAGTATCAGATACTATGTCAAAGACCAAAGGCAGAAACTGAACAAATTACGCGAACGTTAGTTTCTCCTAAAACTCCTGACTTGTTGGCAAAGATTTTTGATCAACCATGGAATCTACCATCCAGTGTACCCAGTGGACCATGGGATCTGCAATCTATGTTACCAAAAAGTCGATGGTTTCCTGAATCAGGTGGATTCCAGTATCCATCTCCTCAATATCGTCAGTATCCTAAACGAGGCTGGCCTCAATACCCACAATACCCTCAATATCCCCAACAAGGTATATCTCAACCCAAACAATTTCCTAAATATCCTCAAGTAGGAGAACCTCAGTACCCACAATATCCTCAGTATCCTCAACCAGGCATGCCTCAATACCCACA
>JAHWFP010265445.1:35951-52576 GCA_023313725.1 Lithobius niger
CCAAATGGACCAGGCAAATATCCAGAAGGTACAGGTTATCCAAACATTCAAACATATCCAGAAACAAAGGGACCAGGCGAATATCCAGAATGGTCAGGTTATCCAAGCGGAAAAGGATATCCAGAACCAAAGGGATCAGGTGAATATCCTGAAAGGCCAGGTTATCCAAGTGGAAAAGGATATCTAGAACCAAAGGGATCAACTGAATATACAGGAGGTTATCCAAGTGGAAAAGGATATTCAGAACTGAAATCACCAAGTGAATATCCAGAAGGGCCTAGTTATCCAAGCGGAAAGGGATATCCAGAAACAAAGGGACCAGGTGAATATTCACAAAGGCCAAGCTATCCAAGCGGTAAAGGATATCCACAACCAAAGGGACCATCTGAATATCCAGAAGGGCATGGATATCCTGAAGCAAGAAAACCTGCCAAATATTTTGAATATCTGGAACCAACAAGGCCAGGCCAATTCCTTCCAGTTGGAAACTCTCCCGACAGATTGTATAAGCCTGAAATACCTGATGAAGAAGGTTGGGAACCACGAAAAGTTCTCAATGAAAAAGGAGGGTTTGAAATTGAATATGTGTGGGTAGGTACCCCTAAAAAGAAAACTCCTTCAGGGACAGGATTTTTACCTAAAAAGAAACCAGATGGAAAAGGGGGTTACATAATTGAATATGTCTGGGTTGGACGGCCTCGACGTGTAACTCCTGCCTATGAAGAATTGGAGGAACCTTTGGTCCCAGTTGGAGACGAATGGAAACCAACCAGCGTCCCAGATAAGAAAGGTGGGTGGACAATTGAATATGTCTTTGACGGAAAAGAAGTACAGAAGATTCCCAAAGGAGTTGGTTTTAGGCCAAAAGAAGTTCCGGATGGTAAGGGAGGGTGGACCACAAAATATGTGTGGGTTCGTCGCCCACAACGCCCGCGTCCAGAGCTTATTCACTCTTCTGCACCAGGTCGTTCACTGACACCTGAGGAATCTAAACCGGAAGAACCAGTTTCTCATCCAGAAACCAAAGGAATTCCTGGAAATGGACTGTCTCAAACAAAAATTCCTGATGGTAAGGGCGGCTATACTATTAAGTACATGTGGAAAGGCTTGCCAGGAAAGAAACCTCTAGACACATTTGCTCTACTTGATTCTCCTGAACCCAAAGGGAACCTGGATCCTGGATGGATCGAAACCAAAGTGCCTGATGGTAAAGGGGGATACATTATAAAACGTAGTTGGAAAGGAGCACCAGGACAGCCCTTACCAAATAATTTTCCGTCTAAATTCATTGCTTCAAATGGCCCAACACAGCAAGAAATACCTTTAAGCCCACACAATGCAAGTCCTCCAGGAAATAACTTACCGCAAGGTACACCACAAAATGGATGGACTGAAATTAAAGTTCCTGATGGTAAAGGAGGGTACATTATTAAACGTCGTTGGAAAGGAGCACCAGGACAACCCTTACCAACCAATTTCCCACCTAACTTCAATCTACAGAGTGGTCCAACACAGCAAGAAATACCTTTAGACCAACAACGTCCAGGTCCTCGAGGAAATGACATACCACAGGCCACACCACAAAATGGATGGACCGAAACCAAAGTTCCTGATGGTAAAGGAGGGTACATCATTAAACACAGTTGGAAAGGAGCACCAGGACAATCCTTACCAACCAATTTCCCACCTAACTTCAATCTACAGAGTGGTCCAACACAGCAAGAAATACCTTTAGACCAACAACGTCCAGGCCCTCAAGGAAATGACATACCACAGGCCACACCACAAAATGGATGGACTGAAACCAAAGTTCCTGACGGTAATGGAGGGTACATCATTAAACGCAGTTGGAAAGGAGCACCAGGACAAGCACTACCAACTGACTTACCACCTGGCTTTCGAATATTAAGTGATGCAGGACAGCAACCATTATCTCTAGGAGGTCAGGGGAATAGCAATCAGGATGGAAACGCTCAAGGCCAAACCCAGGTAGTGCACAGAAGACGCAGAGTACTCCCTGGACAAACATCGGGTGGACAGTCTCCAACTTCAGAACAACAAGCCAATGTAATACGGTACAGAAGGAGAAGAGTCCCATTTGGATTTTCATCAGGAGGACGACAAGCAGCTTCTGGAATGGTGCAGCTGTCAAATGGAGGTAACATTCATGACAACGAGTATGGAAACACGTTTGGTGGAGCTGGGCAGGGACGTGAAAGTGGGTGGCAAATGTAGGTAGGAATCCAAAAAGGGCAACTGCTAACACCATTTAGTCAAGCAACACCATTAAGAACTTTGAAAGTGTCATTCATTGTTTTCTTTTCAGAACTTAAAAATGGAAATATTTAGATGAGTGAAAACACTAGCTAATACAAACAAACTCTTCGAATGCGCAAGTTAACGCGCTTATCAACATAAATTACCTCATTTCTCTTCATGTGCTTACTGATCCTAAATTATAGTTAACTGATTACGTTTCTAAGTTTAGTGCTATTCGTCTGCCATTGCTGTGTTTATTCACTTCGGAAAAAATCGAGAGACCTTTATGAAAATCAAATTTTGTAATTAAAATTCAGCTGTTTAATGTAACCAGATCAAATAAAATTAATAAAAAATCAGTCTCCGTAGAGTTTGCTTTTGGTTTCTTACTTATGAGCAAGAAAAGATGACAATTATCTACAGAAGAACGTATACATCAAGACCACTACTTTTAATCACTGCTTTTGTGAGTTAAGTAAGAACCAATGGCATTGCACATTTGGTAGGAGAGAAGCATTGGAGGAAGCTTTCCAGGACAGCACGCTTTCGAAGGGGCAGCTTCGATACCGCCTGGGGTCTCATTTATATCTGCTAGCATGAACATGAAAGAATATAACAGAAGTGACCATTAGAAAAGGGGGGGGGGATTTGAGACACACGATGGCTGATATTTCCGCAAAAGAAAGGGGGGGGGGGTGTATTCCTGGTGGGGTGGGTGATTTGAGTCACAGGATACACTGATTGAGTGAGCGAAGTGAACGAAAATCATCGTTTATTAGCCAATGTGTGCAACAATTTTAAGAAACTAACTCGGTCCAACATGGACGAACACATGAGCTACCATATCTAACCAGTGTTGCAAACCGTGTATTCAACACCACCCGTTCGTAGCACGGGCTTCAGCTAGAAAAGTGTATGTTTGCAATTTTAATTTAGTTGGGGAGTAGACATTCCAAGAACCCAAAATCGTACTTGGAAATGGACTAAATTGTTATACCACATCGTACAGTAACCATAAGTAATTCAACAAAATTCTAGTTTAATAATGATAATTTTTTCTGCTTCACGAGTTGCATTTCAAACAGAAAAAAACAGTGAGCACTTGCAGGAAATGTTTTCATCACCTTGGAAATGCAACGAGTAATTGAGAAAAATGATCTATAATTAAACTAGGCTCGAATTATATTTTCAACGGGAATACCCACGTTTCAATAAAAATAAGATGGAGGGACTAAGGTGGAACAAATTATCTAATAATACCCTAATTTTCAGTGGTACTGCCCTCACCAATCTAGCAACGTCTAGCCAGACCTCAGTAGATAAGACTCGGGTTGCATAAATAACTCGAGTTTATTCTCCAAATAAGCTTTCGTACCGAAGTGAAGTCGTTCAGCGAAGAGTTCTGGGAAGTCTCGTGATGGGGCGAAGGGTAATCGTTTAACTAGAAAATTGCATAATTGGAAGAACACATGCAGTATAACAGTATAACGGAAAATCGTCTAACATGAAATTCGTATAATGGAAAATCGTCTATAGTCCCTGCCTCGCTCGCGCTGCCATGCTCGCTGCGGCTATACATATAACACCCGAAACCGCAGATATATTATTGTCCAGTTAAACGTTTAGCAGCTACATTATTATTGGACAATATCCCATTCGGCGATTCTCCTGTTAGACTTTCGTCCGACGCCCCATCGTGATTTACGTGAATTTATGTGCGTGTATGTGCATGCGTGTTCTTCTACTCCTCTTGAACCAAGGCACCTACAAAGATGGGAGTAGCACCAAATGTAAGACAATTAAGGTGGCAAAGGGGTAATTTAACTTTTTTTTTTATTTTATAGTGAGTATTACGAAAATAGGTGGTATTGCGCCAATCATTATTACAAACATTTTTTATAGGAAACTTTTTTTCAATTCGAGTCATACAAACCGGCTAATTAGCATAAATTATGCAAATTAGGCCTATAAGGAAATCGGTGATAACTCCCATTCTAATTAACATTTTAATTCAAACTAAACACCGAATTGTCACAAAAACTATAGAGAAGGTCACATGATCCTTTTCGTAAAATTACTGGAAGTATTTTTTATTATTTTTTTTATTAAATTAACATAAATAATATGCACCTTAATAAGTAATTGAAAGAAAAAGTAATTTTTTATGCTTTGATCTACTTTCTGTTAGTATGTGACCCTCGCACATATTTGACGAGGCTAACCTTCAACATTTCAAAGAAATTGAACTAAAATTGAAGGAGTTATGCATGAAAAACTTTCATATTTTAACAAAAACATGAAATTTGGGAAAATCGTGGTGTAAGTCGACAAAGTTGTAATTTACAGATGATTTCAGCATTAAAAATCACCACAACCATTAATATCACCTGCTTGTGCAATTCTGGAGTCCTCAAACCCTTTCTTTTTTGTTCTTAGGCATTTCCTTCTCTTTTTAGTGGTTTCAGATGACTTTTTTGAACTGTGGTACAGCCTATCTGCATCCCGTTTATTCAGCGCTCTCTCAGTAATTTCTCCTACTGGAATGCGCATTGCAGCCAAAATATTGCTTACTGTCGAGGCTCCATCATAAAAATGGCAGACAGCTTGAGCAGCAGCTACGCTTAGGCATTGTTTTCCGTGTTTTTCTCCATGTAATTTGTAAAAAACTGTCCACAACGTACGAAAACAATAAGCGAAAAGGCGTGCACTAATTTGTGGAGGTCACCATTTTCAGTTCTGAATGCCCTCTGGTGACGAAATCACGTACCAGAACATTCAGAAACTACTAACAATAGAACACCGTCGTGCAGTTGATTGTGGCATCAAAAGTTATCGATTTACTCCTATTATCGGTGACTCAAAACCAAATCCTTTGCAACTTCCGGTCATACTTCCGGCCAAACTTCACAAATTCATGTTACAAACAAATTAATTTAAAAAAAAAGTAAAATATGTATTGACAAGCTGTTTTCACAGAAAGCAAGAGAAATAAATGGAGCATAATTACCAATAAAAAATAAAAAACGTAAAAAAAAAATATTTTCCCAAATCATTACCTTAAATTGCACTTCCGTTTGGCCTATTTTCGTCGCTGTAACTTAATTTTATGACCCTTAAATACGCGAATAAACTGCAAAAATAACGTGAAAGATTTTTTGGGCTTTAGAAACGACGCCAGAGTTTATTTATGACATCATAGCTTGTTCATGCAAAGGTTATTTGCCTGAACAAAATTTTGACTTTCCTTAAATAAACGTTGCCTGATAAAACTATTACGTCATGACCAGTTTTTCGCGTATTTAAATATAGTATCCATAGATTTTGTGATCTTGGGATTACATTCAGGCAAACTCATCAGATAGAAAGTTTGCATGAACAAACTTTGACCTTCCAAAATAAATTTTATCCAATGTAATGGACGAACTGTGAGCCACAATTGCAATTAGTTTGCGCCAAAATAATCAGTACATCGCTTTTGTGATCATCTTAAAATCAAAGAAATTACATGAAGCATGGATCGACGCCAGTGGAGTGAACGAAGCGTATTAACGATATGGCCAGTTTACCTGAATGTAGGACACATACGCACCGGACAATTAGGCACCGGACACATAGGCACCCGGAGATATAGACACCGAACAAATGGATATTTTTTAATTGAGATGGATTTCCCTCAGATTCGGTATCATTTGTTCTAAACCTGGGACACTAAGGCCCGTATTCTGAACGCTGACTAAAACTCGTACTTGACTTGAAATGACCTCACACCTATTTAGTGCCATTCACCACCAGAACTTCGTTTGGATGCATTTGGAAGAAATCGGGTGGTGAATGGCACTTAATAGGGGTGACGTCATTTGAATTGAAATGACGTCACACCTATCAAGTGCCATTCACCACTCGATTTCTTCCAAATGCATCCAAAAGAAGTTCTGGTGGTGAATGGCACTAAATAGGTGTGAGGTCATTTCAAGTCAAGTACGAGTTTTAGTCAGCGTTCAGAATACGGGCCTTAGTCGCGCTGACCGTTGGGGGAAGTTTTTGCAGTTTTTCCCGACATTTTTTTTGTGTGGTGAATTAATGTTCCAAATTACGCTACCGCGCTCGCTGCGGCTAACACAGAGATGCTAGTGTAATAAAAATGCCAACAATTTATAACAGTTTTGAACGCTTCGAACATTTTATAGCAAACTTTTTTTTCTTTCCCACAAACCAATTTGAGGACAATCCACCCGAATTAATTTTTTATTTTTTTTTAACTTAGTGTCTATTTGTCCGGACGCGTATTTGTCCGAGTGCCTGTCCAGTGCCTCAATTGGGGTGCCTATGTGTCCGCCTACCAGTTTGTCAAAAGGTTTACAGGGTTGGAGTACATGTTAATAGTCAGGCTTTTTATACTGACTACTAAACAATCAACAACCTAGTGCTGCTTACACATTAGTATGCCGTATTAATTAAGGAATGAGTTTAAAACCTAAATTTTAATGCCAAAAAAAAAATATATACCGCTACTAAAGCGTTGAAATTAGGATGCTAAGGCAGCATTAAAAAAACCGAACCCTTGAAATTCGTACAAGACAAAACTTGTAAGGCGTGGCACTAACACACTGCGTGGTTCCCGATGTTCATCTAAGGCGTCAGTTACATTCTGTGTACGTACCATGCCTTACCTTGTTTTTTTTGTTTTGTTTGACTCGTTTTAAGGATTTTTTAATGCATTCTTATGTTCTTTCAATATGTTTTATCTTTTTTATGCATTAATATCACTGTGGTTTGTTGGCGAAGAAGAGTGAGCGAAGCGTAGGCAACAACGAACACCACACTGCAAAATGTTACCATTTTTTTCGAAGTATTCCAACGTAATATTCGATCATTGTATTTTAACCACGGATGAACAAAACGTTAAACCACGAAGTCCAACAGTTTACTACAAATAGTCAATTCAACTCCCCGTCCTGTGGCATTCATCCGGTTTTCTAAATGTTATAGGTATCAGAGTGTGCGTGTGCGTGTGCGTGTGTGTCTAAATAGCGTTTTCCCCTATGTTTTTAACACGCTTTTCAAAAAGGACAAAGATCGCAAAAGGTAAACATGTAACATCTGAAGAATCTAATCAAGCAAAAATACAATGTCTGAAAAATCCAATCTGGCAAATATAAAACGTCTGAAAAATGCAATTCAGCGAAAATATAACGTCTGAAGAATACAATTAGGCAAAAATAGATAACTTCAGAAAATGCAGTCTAACAAAAATAAAACGTGGAAAATGCAATCAGACAAAAACGAACTCGCGTGTTGTTTAAGGTAAGATTTAACTGATCCGAAGTCAAAACAGCAAAGGAACAAATAATCATTCTTGTAAGGTTACATATACCAGTGTTCGTGTACTGTTTAGTCCACGTGAAACCCTATTGCTGTATTCACATGTTTTTAAAGTTTTTATTTTAGAATATGATTAGGTCAGATTGGTGCATTCTGCTTGGCTAAGCAACATCGCAGAAAATCGTAAAAACCATAGGTTTAGCGTACTTAGTACAGACCTACAGATTAAGCAATTCAGGGTTCGTGATACTCCTTGAAAACTTGGAAATGTCGGTGAGAATAATAATGAAATACCAGTCATATACTTGAAATCTTGAAAAGGGGTGTATTTATCATCAATAGGATGAACGGAAAGGAGACGACTTGACTTGAAGAATGTTGAAAAACTTAGCCCCGGCTGTAGGCGAGTGTGTAGCCTATATTACACACTGTATTTTTCTTACAATAATTTTGAAAGTTAGGCGATGGTTTTAATTTTATTTACGTTATCTAATGGTTAAATACAGCAGTAAGGTTTCACGTGGACTAAACAGTACAGAAACAGTGTGGTATGTGAAACCTTACAGGAAAGTTTATTTGTGTTTCATTGCTGTTTTCACTTCGGACTAGTTAAACCTTACCTTAAACATCATACGAGTTCGTTCTTGTTTTTTAATTCGTGATACTTTAGACATAACAAGTTGGTCTTCAGAGTACCAAGTTGGTCTTCTGTACTCGTTGCAAACGCACTGAATTTCATTCCCTCATTCAGTGCAAGTCTTTTCTTCTGAAGTTGGTTTGTCCACAGCTCTCTTTCAGCTGCTTTGACCTGAATATACGACGGCAAGCCAAAGGGCAACGGCCATTTTAGCTTTAACACGGTAAGGTGACGTCAAACCATATAAACGAATTCGTTCAAGGATAATGGTTCCTCTAAATGTTTCCTGAAATTGCGGGTGAATTATTGGCTCATCAGCATAGTTGTATTTGTTTAATCTTCAGTCCACGCCTTGATTCTGGCGTTTATTGATTGACATTGTTGCATAAATACAATGTTTAAAACAATGTAAAACAATGAAACGGATCGTTCAGGGTCCCGTAACTCCGGAATGGCACGACCAATTGAAACTTCCATTTCAGTAAAGGTCACATCTGCGGAAGTATCACTCTCAAATGAGCTAAGACCGTCTTTTTAAGACGAATGGTTTAATTTGCAGCGAACAATGTATACTACTTAGTCCAACA
Source organism: Lithobius niger (assembly GCA_023313725.1). Lineage (NCBI taxonomy): Eukaryota > Metazoa > Arthropoda > Chilopoda > Lithobiomorpha > Lithobiidae > Lithobius > Lithobius niger. Next base: position 44,757 of record JAHWFP010265445.1, read on the forward strand.
CTATCATTACTGAAATTGGCACTATCACCGATTGAAAGTAGGCAGAATCTGGCAATATGTAGCGCTATCTAGCACTTGCTTGCATCAAGCGAAGGAATGCACAACGAAATTTCTTTTGACGAAACAAACAAGCCACGACTTCCTTAATTATTGAGTGAAAATTGTGTACGTCGTCGTGCACCTGGAAGCAAGCTATAAAGATTAATAATATTACTGCCGCTAGATGGCGCCATGGCATTTTCGTTCGATTTTTAATCGGTGGTAGTGCCACTTTACGACAAGAATGAAACTCACTTTTCCAGATGTAGTCCAGATTTCCAAATTCCAACGTGACAAATCGAAAATTAACAAAAGTAGAAGCACGTATTGGCCACGTCCTAATCCCACAAAGCTTAGATACCAAATTTCAGTTGAAAATAGTGAAAGACAGACAACGGTATCTGGTGTCAAGAAATGGTACTAAAAATAAGAAAAACTTTCCGTTTCAGAATTAGAAAAGGTTTTCTACGGCATGACAAATCATGATTTTCCTTAAAAACCTTTCCTTCTGAGCTGAGTATAGAATCTGAATAAACGATATTTCGCTGCAGAATAATTAATTTTATTATTCCCTTAAAAAATTCATAGAAAAATACAAAGTGTAAAAAAAATTGGTGTCGACTACTATAAGAACAAAATAATTTTCAGCAAATTAGTTACGAATGTTTTGAATTCCTAAGAGTTGCTGCAAGCCTTCTGGACGTCAAATCGCAATTGACTGTTGTCATTGAGGAAGAAAGGAAAATTTGCTGGAACGTTGTCTGTTTTACTCCACAGATTCACACCTGGAATAAAAAATAAAAAGTTGAATATTGTAGTCAGCCATGATGAATAGAATAGAATAAAGGTACATGCATCCATTTTGGCTTTCCTGTATGACTCAGTTTTGCGACATTAGTTCAAACGTATGGAAATGTTGCCAACACATTCATGTTCTTGCTTTTTCTTGCGTGCGAGATGATTTTGCGACATTAAAGCCCTAACCAGACTGGCTGCTCGCGGCTGCACGCCGACGCAGTATGGTGTAAAAAAGACTTCAATATTCGTCCTTAACGCAACACCAACCACACGATTACTGCAATATTGACCTTGTAGGCACGTAGTTACGCATTGCTTCGCACGAAATTTTCTTCTGTCTGGAGAGGCCTTAACTCTAACCTGTGTCGCACGGCACGGGAAGGGGTCGGGTCGCCCGGCATACCGGACGGATTTATGTCATGGGCATAGTCATGACTCTACTCTTTCATGTTTGGCAAGCAAAACATCCGGCCCAACGTACTACCATATTGTGGGAGTTACACAAAATGGCCGTCAGTCAGGATTGGCCCATTTCTGCTGGTCGGGAATTGGCCAAGCTAGCCTAATCCACCGCTAATCGCATCATTGAACGGCGAGTCGCACGTCTATTGGCACCTGGTGGTAGTTTTTAAACTAATAATTTTAGTTTTTGCGTATCTATATTTACTTTACAAATTTGTATTATCTATAAATGTATTTTTAAATTGTGTTTGAAGTTATCACTCAGCCACAGTTAAGCTTTTTCTCTGCGCTAGAAAAAACAAAGACGTTCGTTTATCCAGAAAGTGGTGCAAGGGAAGGAACTTTGGTATTTTGTATACTGTCAGTGTCATCCACGGTGGACAGAAAGCGGCAACAGAACAAATCAATCGCGCAAGTTTTTTTGCGGCCATATTGCCCAACCGAGTCACGTGTGCTGTTTTTCATCCAAGGTCCGGCCGGTACCGCATGAAGAATACAGAAACCGGATCAGATCTATATAGGGCGTTGGTTGGCTTTCCCATTCTGAATTACACGTTTTGAACTTTGGTTCAACGCTTTTGCACGTCAATTTGACACGTTTGTACTTGGATTTAACAGTTTTGTACTTCAATTTAATGTTAGTGGAATTGAACAATCTTGGCTTTGGATTTAACACACCTGCACTTGCATTTAACACTCATGCACTTGAAATTAAAGCATTGAAAATAGTGAAAGACAGACAACGGTATCTGGTGTCAAGAAATGGTACTAAAAATAAGAAAAACCTTTCGTTTCAGAATTAGAAAAGGTTTCCTACGGCATGACAAATCATGATTTTCCTCAAAAACCCTTCCTTCTGAGCTGAGTATAGAATCTGAATAAATGATATTGCACGGTAGCATAATTTATAAAAAAATACAAAAAAAAAAATTGGTGTCGACGTTTACCAATATAATACAAAATACAAAATAATTTTTAGCTACTTAGTTACGATTTTAGAAAATCTTCGATTCGAACTATTTAGTGTGGACTATTTAATGACTAAACCAAATTACGTAAAAACAATATTACAAAATTATAAAAATTTGCGAAACAAAATTACAATATTATAAAATAATAGAGCCTACAAAATTACACCGAAAAAAAACCAAAATTATGAAAAAATTGAAATATGCATTTGGGCTATTTTGCGTAATAATAATTTCAATAGAATTCACAATTCCGTAAACCATTAACGTTCCACTCTATACTTATGTTAACGAAACTAGAGTATCTAATATTTTATAATCTTGAGATTTTGTTTCGTAATTTTTTATAATTTTATAATTTTATTTTTACGAAATTTGGTTTAGTCATTAAATATATTAAATAGTTCGAAGAGTTTATGTCAATGCTGTAATTACAAGTGCACAAGTGTAAATTCAAGTACAAGTATGTTAAATCCAAGACCAAGAGTGTTAATTTGAAACCCACTAACTTTAAATTGAAGTACGAAGGTGTTAAATCCAAGTAAAAAAAAGTGTCAAATTGACGTGCAAAAGCTTTGAACCAAAGTTCAAAACCTTTACTAATGATCCTTTACTAATAATTTACTTAAGATCGAAGTTTCTCAAATCAAATGCTATAAAAAGTGGAATGGATTGATGCTAGTAGATCGCCGAATAAAATTGTAAGACACTTGCCTAAAAAGTGTTTGAAGCGAGGTGGCAAGATAACAAACTCAGCCTGTCAAATTTTACAAGTTGTCAAAGCGATCAAGCTGCCCATTTCGTCCCAGCGCAAATGGAGGGAGCGACGTTCGCTCGTAACGTTAAATGCAGAGAGTAGTGAAAGACGGCGCTGAGACAATGCTTACACGATAGCACCCCACCGCCCTCCCCCTCCCCTCCCCACCAAAAAGTAATAAATTCAAGAAAAAACGCGGAAGGGTCATTAAAACACACCCAAACGTTTCTTGGAAGGGTGAACCATACAGGGTGTTTCAGAATAAAACCGACAAACTTCCAGGGCATACTAAGGAGGTAGAGACAAGTCAAAAAGTCCTATACAACACCTATCCAAAAATGCTTGGTTACCGAGATATCGCCCTATTAGACCTTTTAAGTCATGGCTTAAATTGGAGCCTGAGACTGAAAGTCTGCAAGGTGCACGCTTTAGTGTGACCTCGTACACCATCTTGGTGTTTAAGACAAAATTTAGAGCTCCGCAAACTCAGATACAGCATGGTGCACCAACCTGTTACAGAACTTCGTGATCGTCCTAATCGAATTGCGTTCCAAACTGCAACTACGTCTAACTCTTGCCAAGAGAGTGGACACATTTTAAAAAGTAATATTTAGGTAAAGGATGGCATACCTTAATAATTTCTACACGAAATGAATGTTGCTCAAAGCTGTAAAATCATAGCTATTTTTGATAAACTACCGGAGTCGCTCGCTTCGTCGCTCATTCCACGTCGTCTCGCTACGCTCGAGGAGATTTCTTGCTGCAACACTTATGATACATACAGACCTTCCACATAAAAAACGATCAAGCAAATTATAAGAGTGTAGAATGCGATATTGGTTATTTCGAGAGACGGTCAATATTTTTTTTTACGTCCAAGGAGGCAAGCAAAAAGATGAAGCAATTTATCAGAAAAGGGCTGTTCTGATGACAAACGCTGATTTTCGTTCGCTTCGCTCACTCAGTCAGCGTAAACATTTCCTCAAAAACGTGACTGAATCAATGTAACCACCTAGAACCACACATCACTTGTAATTTGTGTTAGTATACACTTTAGATATGGGTTTTTTTTTTTAATTTTTTTTTTTACCTATTTTAAGAATATTGTTTCTCCCTCACTTGGAGAAACATCTGCAGAACGTCAGTTGTAATCTCCTACGAAGGTGAGAGATAAGATTGATAAAGCAAAGCGAGACACGGTTGAAAAGGTTTACTTTACGTGGAAATCGCTCGCTTTGCTCGTTCAATCCACGCACCTCCGTGCTTCAGAAATACGAATGTTTGACACCCTTTTAAAACCAAATCTATTGTTTTGATTTTTCCATGCATCAATCTATCAATTCATACAAAACCGATTTTAAGATGTATATGTGGTGTGTTGCAAAATACGTCGTCCGTGCACCCTTTTCCAGATCATCTCTCTTTGCTCGAGGAGGTTTTCATGAACAAATTATGATGTCATGAACAAACATCATGAGGGTTTAATAAAACAAACTTTGACGTTAGTTTTTCAGGTTCTTTCGCTTATTTGAGGGTGATAATATCAAGTTACAGCGATGAAAATAGGCCTATTAAAAGCGAAATTTAATTATCTTTCGTTTGGTCCTACTCCCATCTTTGTAGGTGCTTTGGTTCCAGAGGAGTAGAGGTACAAACACGCACGCGCGCACGCTCGCACGCACATCATATGATTTTAATTATGTAGATGAATTTGTAGTTGCGTGAGCACGAAATGTAGTACGAACTTGCAGTATTATATATATCACAGCAGCCAGAAGCAGCTTGGTGGGTGTAGACACCACTCGGCAAGTTGGTGACCACGGACCACTTTGATTTTGGAGACGTTTAACCCCAAAAGAGTTGCATAACATGAGTCGGTAGTCGAGTAGCTTGGTAAGCGGTGTTGAGGGGGGGGGGGCGGTGGTTTAATGTACTGGGCGAGTATACTTTGTCCTTTTTTGTTTTTTTTGGAGGGCGGGGCGGGGTGGGCGTCATGGCGGATGCGGCTGTAAACTCCTGCTTTGTGAAATATGGTTTAGTTTTAAATTTTTTTGCAAATATTGTAGGCATAGGTTGAGGAGTGGTTTGGTCTCCTAACGTTTGAACTAAAAGTCAACAAACGGGATTTTTTTTTCTTGAATGACTCGAGGCAATGGCACCGTAGCGACAGCCAGGACAAAATTTTGCAAGAGGCCGAGCAGGGGTCTGGGGGAGTACTGTTAGCTCCCGAGTGGGATCCAGCTAGGAAGCTGCAGCATTTTACGGCACATTACTACCGTATCCGGCTTCTAGAAGGTACTTTATCACATATTCTGGAAGAATTTATCTATCACACATTTTATGGTTCGGCCAGGGGGGGGGGACGCAAACCCCCCCCCCCCCCCTTCTCGTCCCTGCTCACTGCTCAGGAGAGTTTATCTCCCACCTTTCTTCTTCTGTTCATGTTTATTTATTTATTTATTTTTTGCAGTAAAAGAAAAAAAACCGAGAGTCCACTTTACGGCTATTGTAATATAGTATTGCCGGGGGGGGGGGGGGGTACGAGCGTCGTAAACGTTCCAAGCCGATTCCGGAAGCTGAAACTCTTTAACTCTCAAAATATCCAATCTGGCATAGGATGCCATGTCTTTTGATAATGTTAACCATCGTTCATTAACGCTTTAAAAAAATTATCGCACGTTGCAACTATGGCTGTTAATTTGTGTATTTGGCACTTCAATTGGCCAACGTAGGCTATAAAGCCAATGGGCCAATTTGTTACCGTTGCCCCCACCCCCCCAACGCCCTCCCCCACTTCCAGGATCATCAGTTGGAACAGGCCATTTACATTCTCGCCTAACGGCTTTTTGCTGTTTAACGAAGGCTTTATTAAAAAAAAATCGGGACAATGAACATATTTGGGCAGCCCAGTTTCAAGAAAATATTCGGGTTTTCTTAGGAATAATAAAAAAGGAGCTTCTGTTGTATTCTTTGCTTTCTTATTTAGTATTTTAAATTTATTTTGAATGTATTTTTCATTACGGAAACGTTAAAGGGACACCCGGCCCGCCTTATAACATTCTGCCTGCTTTATAACAGCCACGTGGAGATCGCCATCCGCGTATTTATCACTGCAAAAGTCGGCTGGGGTGGTAGCTGCGTTCCTCGCGTCGAGGAACGTAGCTGCTGTCTCGGTTGGCTTTGGGAATCGTACACGAAACAGCACCAGGTTAAAGATTGTGTCGTCACAAACTGGAATGATTTTCGTATTTTAACATAACAATTTATAATTTTCTAGGCTAGTGTCTTATAATTTTGCTACGGTGATCTATTGGAATAATTAATTTAAATTTTTACCGCTTTAGTCTTCTAGATTTTTGATCTCATGGTAATTATTAGAAAAATAATACATGCACACACAGAGATGAAACGTCATGTTTATTGTAGCGTGGTGCGGGACGCAGTAAATAAAGTTAACAATTATTCAACAGAAAATCTCCTAGACGCCACATTTTAAAACGGACTTTTACCAAGGGATTGACTAATGCTAAGTTAATAGTCTATTTCCCCGACGGAAGCTCACCAGCAGTTAAGAAAAGAGTAACAATTTAAGCTAAAGGCTTGCAGCTTTCATAACGGATTTCTTTAGAGAAATACGCTGAGAACCCATCGTGTTCTACAGCATGGCTAGGCTTGAGGGATGCATGAGCAGACAAAACAACTTCCGTAGTAAAGACAACCAAGGTACAGGACTTGCCACCTGGTTCACGATCATAGGCTAACGGAGGCATCAGGTTGTGGTCCACTACACTGTTGCTAGCAAGTATATTAATTAGCACATTTGCCTTAGTCTGTGGTTCTTCCAAGCCTATACAGGGCCTTGGTGGTAGTTGCGGCTACTAATACCTCTCGTATTGGTTTGCTTTCATTGTGATTCGTAGCAAAGCATTAGTAGCCTCAACTACCGCCAGGGCCCGAGTAGGCTGGGAAGTGGTAAGATGAGATTTCTAGTTAACTTTCTAACTTCTGGTTGTATATTAATTACGATTAATTTCCCTGAATGAACTGATTAAAACGTGTTCTGCTCATGATGTATTAATAAGCATTTTACAGAAAAATCTCCAAAACCAATTGCAGATTTTAATGATTTCCAAACTTAACCCCTCAACTAGGACATAGGACACATGCACAAATTCGAAATGATTTGGACAATGGAACAATGAAAAAAAGTTGCTCACTGATAGGCAGGGACGTGCACAGCCTCCATCTCCCAAGACGGTAGGGGAAACTGACTTACTTTTTGGGATGTATCTTTTTTTTGTTGTTATTTTGCCCTTTTTTGCTTCTCTTTGCACCCCTTTCTTAGATTTCACCATTTTCTGCCCCTCTGTTCACTACCTTCTCAGATTTTACCCTTTTCTGCCTCTCTTTTCACCTCTTTCTTATCAGTTTTTGCCCCTTTTTTGACTTTTTTTGGCTCCTTTATACCACCACTCCGGCGTATGTCGGCCATTTTTTTTTTCACCAAATGGTCACGTTACGATGAGGGCAGGGGCGTGCGTCCCCTCTACCCCGTCCACCTCCCATGTACGCACGTCTGAGCTGAAAGGGCCAAAGAACTCGCAAGGGAAGATGACAAAAAAAAAATAACAGCCCAGACTGAAACTCGAACCCAGGACTTCCCGGTCACTACCGCGAATGGTTGAACAGTTCTTAGTTTGGAGCCCGTAGCAAGTTGTGCCCCGGATTGTGTGGTGCAGGATGTCCTTAGTTCGAGTTTCAGTCTGGGCTGTTATTTTTTTTTGTCATCTTCCCTT
>JAHWFP010265446.1:0-12878 GCA_023313725.1 Lithobius niger
GTCGTTCCCTGGCACGGATGGAAGAAGTCCATGTCCTAGGCGGGTTTTAATATTAATTTAAGGCAATCAGTTCGGCCTTTTGTTCACGAGGTAGGTATGATGACGACTACAGTTCACTGAACTATTCAGAAGACAAATTTTATCCATTCAAGGTACAATTGCATCAGGAACCGCAGCCAGTTTAGTGAACAAAAGGGAGTAAAATCCATCAAAACCGAAACTACACCTCTTGAATGTGTTTCAGTAATGAGACCGGTAAGCTAGATTACCATTAATCTGAGGTAATCAGTTCGGTCTACAGTTCACCGAATTTTTCAGAACAAATTACATCCATTCAAGGTACAATTGCATCAAGCTGACCCTGATCGCAGACTATGACATATTGTTCATCAAAAACGAAACTACACCTCCGAGTGTGTTTCAGTGCGTTTCTTCATGCATGGCGAAGTGGACACACAAAACTGATGGTATTAGGCAGATGAAAACCCACATTGGGGGACCGGATAATTGGAGCACTAAATGGGCGACTTTATTTAGACATGTTGAAAATGCAATCCTCCTCGCAATCGTTACAGTAATTGAACAGGTAGACCATTCCACACACTAGTCGGAAACTACCTCGATAATTCATTCCTTGGTTCGTGCGGGCTTGTGGAATGACCAGCTTGATCACCAGATTTGTGCCCTCTGTGGGGTTTGTCAAAGATAGTTTACTACACAAAATAGGCACTTCTGGCAACCGCAAACGGCCAGTAATGTAAGGCAGTCATTTGAGGCCATACTGTACCACTGCAAGGAAGTCAGAGGAATGAGATATTGAGAATCTATTTTGAGCAAAGATTTAATCACTTAAAATTCAAAGTTAGGAAACTAACACCCCGTGTTTACAAAACATGACTGTCCACCCTGTTATGTACAATTCCGCCATAAAGTAACTTAACTTAAAACCCCCGATTTATTGTTACAGTGGCAGACGAGCGCATGATCGGTTCTTACCTTGCGCTAACATTGAAAGTCTCATCACACAACAAGACTTGCCGTTTAGAACAGTACTACTGCTTCTTACTTCAATAAAACAAAAAAGCCTATTTTGCCGACCCTCCTGAGTGGCCGGCTAAAAAATGGTTTCTTTTTCCTAGGAAAACATTCATTACCACTATACATTTAGCATTCATAACCACTCACTCGTACCCACCACATGCAAACATACATACATTTAGCATTCATTGTCCAAATGGATGCTTTTCCCTTGGAGGTTTTCTGTTAGTAACCACCTGCTTGCGCAACGCAGTCCTCCTCGAGCGCAAAGCTCGCTAAGCTTGAGTGCGAGCGTGAAAGCTTTCACCATCTTATTTCCTTTGAATATGTCAAGCGGCGACAGTTAAGGTGTCAGCGGTGCGGTGAAGGTTATGCACGTTTTCCTAAGCATAAGAAACCATTTTTAGCTGTCCAGTCAGGAGGGCTGGCAAAATGGACTTTCTTGTTGCCGTAGTGGAAAACATCCATAACCTGTTTATTTCGCATTAATAGGAGACCTCGATAAGAGTGAAGGTCACGGGCATTGCCTTGACGGGCGCCTTGGGTTACGAGCAGGCTTTCCCGAAAATGTTTCCAAATTGTACACTTTATTTGCTTCTGCTTCGTTTCGAGTGCGTTAGGGGGTTTGACCACACTTCTTGGTGCGACGATTGGTCTCAGCCGGTGTAGTCTGTCTGGTTGTTTTGCAGGTAGTCTCAGGTAGTGCAATGTGAAGTGAAAGTGTTCCGTCAGGCTGCTGCTGCCACGATATCTTGAACTGGAGTGGCGTTATGGTGTGCCCATTACGTCAAGATGACCTGGAGTTCGTTTGTCGTCGCTCTCATGCCGTCGTAAGCGGTGTGGATGTTTTTTTTTTTAATCCATTTGGCAATGTTTGCTGCAGAGATTTCACCCGAGTTTTTGTCGAGGGGTAAGAGGGGTTGGTTTCTTCCATTCTAAATTTCCTTACGTTCTGTGTGGTGCTTCGGTGGGTCTTTGTATTTTCGCTCGGAAATTCTCATGCAAAAATGCAGTATGCGGGGGCAGCAGAGATGGCTCGGATTTCTGCATTAAGGGTTATGAGGAAAAGTTTTCCGTGTCAGTGATGGATGGAGGTGTTTTGCATGGGTTCGTACGGAGGTTTCTTTTGTGAATAATGCATAGATGCGGTAGTGTCTGGTGGGGGGGGGGGAGTACTGTTGGCTGCTTTGAAGACTCAGTGCAGACAGACAAGGATCGTAGAGCTCTTTAGTCCTTCTTTAAAAAGGTAGTTTAGAAACTTCAGTGGCTGTCATAGATTCGTTCGGTTTAGAGGCAATGTGATTAGCCTTGTCCTGACGAATTCCTGCCTTCTTGGGGAGGATTGAAGCCACCCGTGAAGGTTTAGTGTCGGCAGATTCGGGTGGAGCTTGGTTCTTGTATGTTGTGACAGAAGATCTGATAAAAGGGGTAGACTTCTTGGGGTGTCTACTGTGTGACATTGAGAAGGTGGGGAAATCAAGCTGTTGACAGCCAGAGGGGTACGATCAGGGGGAAGAGGCTTTGAAGATCGGGTAGGACTTGTGGAAGGAGCTTGAAGGGAAGAAACAGGGATGCATAGAGGTTCTGCCATGGAAAGGTTATGGCATCAACTGCTGTCACCTTTTCGTCCGGGATTGGGCTAATGAAATGGGAAAGTGTGGTTTGTGCCTCAAGGCAAATAGGTCTATCTAAACCAAAAACGATAAATTTTAAGTAAAAAGCCGTGCCAAGTTTCAGCCATTGACCGTCTGAAATCAAAAACAACGTTTCCACTTATCAGACATACAACGCAATTTTAAAACTTGGTGCATTGCAAACTTTTTTTTTACTTGAATAGTTCGGTATGTCTTATTTTTTCGAATGAATGTATATACAGTGAATTTTATTTCGTTAAGGAATTTTAAATTTAATTTTAAATTCCTTGCGTGTTACTAAGGGCAATTAACCACTTTTGCACTGCAGCCTTTGGTATTGGTATTAACGTTTGGAGTTTTGGAATGAAATTCGGGGAACTGCAGAACGAAACCTTTTGCTGCCTTTGCTGGATTAGTTTTCTGCCGTTTTGATTCTTAACTTCAGACCCTAGATTCTAAAGGCAGTTAAATCTGCCGGGGGTTAACACCCCCCCCCCCCCCACCACCACACTCTTATCGTGTGGCTGGGTTGAAGTCATTTTCTCATGGCGAATGGAAACTCACGTTATCTCTTTGAGCTGAAAATAAAATTCATACTTTGTCTTCTAAAGATGCCGAGTGTCGGCTAACCTGGAATACGTAGTTGTCAACTTTTGCAATGTCAGATCACTTTTTCGTTTCTTTGGAGACATCTCCAGTTAGATAGGTTAGATCAATTTTTACAGGCGTCTTGTGGAGATTTTTCTTTTCTAGTTGCAAAGGGGTTCACAACACCCAACCCCGTGCTTTGCTAGCCCCAGCGACATTGCTCGGATTGGGTTGTCGAGGCCCAGATGTCGTTCTGGGAAGGAATGGTCGCTTTCTTTTCACATCTAGGTGTAGAAACATCAGAACGTCGATCCCCTTCCGAGGGACTGGAAATTTACGGCATTTTATGTTTGAGGATGAGCGTTCGATATAACTATAGATCTAGATTAAACTAGTGTTTTCTTCTCGGAACACAACAGTTTTCTCTATGCATACCGTACTTCAAATTTTTTTTTGACATTTTGCAATGGTGTCATGGACAGAGAACACAACCTCCGTCTCCACATCAGATTCACGCCTACAAACGTTTTTTTTTCACGACACATGATGCATTTGTCTTCGATGGCAATCATCCTCCCAGTTTTAAACTTTCACTCGTCCCTTGACGACGCGGTATGTTACAAAGCTTTAAAAGGACCACATCTTTTCAATTTACAATAAAGTTTAGTAAACAATAGCTTTTAGTGTGGTGTATAATGCAGTATTATTTGTGAAACTTTCCTGGCGTTACGATAATCTGAACCTCCGTGATTTGGTACCAGTTTTGCAGTTCATAAATAGTTTTTCTTAACCGAGAGCAGATTGATCGTCGGAGAGACCGATTGATCGTTTCAACTTTGATGTTATTTCGCTACGTGTGCGCGAAACAATAATAAACAGCAACAAGAACAACAACAATGAACTAGTGCTTTGATGCTGGTTGTACATCTTGGGTCTTCCAAACGAAAGATTTGCAATGCAGTTTAAAGTTGCGTTGTTTGTCTGATGAGTGTAAACTTGGTTCGTTTTTGATATCACAGACGTTCAATGGCTAAAACTTGGTGGGTTTTTTGCTTACAATTTATTGTTGTTTATGTATCAGAACTGTTAGTAGCTGCTCTACTTACAGTTTTAGTTAGTTTAGTTAGTTAGTTTTAGTTAGTTTTTTGCTCTTTATAATGTACTGAAGCTTTATGGACAGTTTGGACTCTTGCGTAGATATCAGTTATTTTGGTAACTAATTTGAGTTATGATTTTATGCAAACTGAAATCACAAAAAGGAGCCACGTATTCTACACATTTCAGACACTTCGGTGTCGACTTTTGTGTAGATATCAGTTATTTTGGTAACTATGTAACACCTTATTTTCACTATGACTAGCTTGAATACGATGTTATCGCAAAAAAATCTACCGGGTTCAATCTTATTTTAGGTGAGGCACAAAGAATCAATTCCACAAATAGAATTATGTAACAAAAATATAAACATTTTATTTCTATAATTCCTAACGTGTTAGTTTCGTTAATTATGTCCCTAGAAGGCTACACCTAAAGCTACAGTCGAAATCCAGTTTCGATCTATATTAGCAATTCATTATTTGGTAGGCTAATCACAATAATTTTCACCTATAAACTTTTTAACAATATAAATAAATAGGCTATTTCTTCAGTTATTTTGGTAACTAATTTGAGTTACGATTTTATGCAAACTGAAAATCACAAAGGGGATACAAGGGGGATAAACCGATATTTCGCAAAATACATTCAGCCTCCTATAATTATATTTCTATGGGCTGAGCAAAATTCATCTATGTACAAACATTCCCGTACGAAGCACAGCTTCTTTTACCCCTGGATTTAATCTACGTTTTATGGAGATGAGAGCCCTTTACTAATATAATGAATTCTTTCCTTCACGTATTAGGAAATACTCTTAAATAAATACACATAATAACAAATTATTCCACTACTAACAAGGGTACACATGTAAATAGTTTGTTAGTTTGCTGGTGTTATGGCGTATTGAGTTTTCGTGATTTCTAGCTATTTTTTTTTAGACATTAACGTCTCCGGTTTACTCACGGACCGACCATACAGTAGAAAAGCAGCTTGGAAGTTTTCCTTCGCAATGGCGAACCGGGCCTTCCGTCAACACATGGTCGTTCTGACTGTTTATCCAAGACGGCTTTATCGCACACAGAGTTGTACCGAAGTAACAGTTCCGTGATTTTTTGCCTGAACACCCCTCTCTCGTAAAGAAAACTCCAGCGTCTCTAACTGTGGTGAGCAGCATTTTCTTCAGGCACTTTGACTAGACATTGCGGCTCCGACGACTGATATATTTCTTCAACGAAAACTTGGAAATGAAAACATTTTCGGACGTAATGGCATCCCTTATAGTCCGTTTCCCTCACTCGCTTTTCTAACACGACGGCGAACAACAGCTATCGAATTACTGGACAGCAAAGTCGAAGTCAAGATTAGCCACATCTCGACCCAACTGTCACGGACAACGAAAAGTTTTTTTTTCCACATTACTACCAAAGATGCTTCACGCACAAACAACGCCTTTTTTCCAACTGTCACGTTCTACCATGCTACACCATCCAGCCTCGAAAAACCAAACGCCACCACACACCAAAGACCGGAAACAGTCAATGGCACAGCCAACTCGAAACCAATTTCCAAAACCGAAACTGGCATCGTTGCCACACCAAAACCAACGTCGAAACTCGTAAACACAAAAATTTAATGCACGAGTACATTCCCAAAAAAAAAAAAAAATGTTAAATCCACATTACACATCTCCCCCACCCACCAGTGAGTGACCCCATTCACGACTTACTATTTTTGAGGGTTTAAAGGGCCGAATGAAGTTTATGTTGAGTAGCTCCGCGAGGTCGCAACACCCTGCGAGTGATGGTATCCACTTCAGAATCCTTGGATTACTCATCATTTTCTGACACTTTCTCCATATCATCCTCGGACTGAACGGATGACGCCACATATGGCTTCAACTCTTGCACATGAAATGTCCCCTGCATTAGTTTACCTGTTACAACATGACTCAACTTAATGACCAAGAGCAATGACCCACCTGACAAAAATTAACTTGTGTAGCAATGTCAGCTACACGGCTTCAATGCAAAATTTGACCCTGAATAACGTTGCAAATGGGTTACTAATTTCTAGTTTCAATACTTCTAGTTTCTAGTCCGTTCTTCCCCATGTTAATTTGCATAGGGCGATTATTCACTGGTACCGAGATAGTGGAAGGCTTTCAGCTACGCAATTTTACGAATGGCTGCAGCAAGAAACGAACTGCATACCGTTTCTGGTTTCACCTGACTTGCTTTTGGGATAAGACCTGCCAGATCGACCTGCCACCAGTGTTCCCGGTTGAGACAAATGTCTCCGCGACATCATAAACCCACGATGGGGGGGGGGGGGGGCAGTTTCAGATTTATGCAATTGACATTGATGGCACGCACGTACGTACCTTGCAACATCCCTACTCATGCCGACCCAAGTGTAAGTGTCTGATCTTCGCCAAGGTCTTTGTCGCTCCCAGGTGCCCTCCCGCGAGACAATGGTAGGCTGCCATAATTTTGCTACACCACTCTTTAGGAGCGATGATGCAGTACGACTCTACACCTGCAGGGGTTTGGAACTTCCTGCAAACTACATCATCATTCAGCACACTAACGCATAAGAGACGCCACCTTCTTACCCAGTTTACTCGAGGGAGCTTAATCTCCTGCTCTTAAACATTTACCGTAAATCGTGTATTAAAAGCCCAGTTGATGCTAAAGCCCACCCCCTAAAATGCTGTAAAGTCAAAATCATGAAATAGTAGAGTTAAAGCCCACCCCTCAAATTGTAGTTTTTCTATGAAAAATTACCTAAAAGTTATATGATGTGAATAAAGATAGTACTGCTTGCTATGTTTACTGGCCCCTTCTCCCTCCCTGTAGTAATAGTGGACTCTTCCTTCAACACCTGCACAAGGCCTGGGCATACCTCACTTAAGCTTCCTCCCTTCTTCACAGCAATTAAAAGAATGTAAAAATTGGTCTTTCAGAGATCGTTCAAAAGCTTTGAATTTTCTGTAATAGATGAAAAGTTAGAAAATTGATAATGCTTGATTTAAAGCCCACCCTCCTATTTTTGCCAAATTAACTGCATAAGCCCATGGGCGTTTAATCCACGATTTACGGTAGTGAGAAGACTAAGCGTCTGATCTCGCAACTGGGCCTCCTTCACCTGCTGCAAAGATGGCGCTTCTATTTCACGCAGTACAGCATTGACTGAAGTTTCTGACATTTCAGGAATTCTGGACAAGGCATCCGCAACAAGATTGATCTTTCCTGGGTTGTAGGCCACGGAGAAATCAAATTGCTGCAAACGCATGGCCCACCTTGTCAGACGCCCCGTAGGATTTCTGGCCGTTTTGAGAGTGCCCTACTTGCATACATGATGGTAGCCAGTTTACCATCCTTCTCCTGCAACAGGACCGCTCCTATGCCTACGGCACTTGCGTCCGTCTAAATTACGAAGGGCTGGCTGAAATCCGGTGCCGTCATAACCGGTGCACTTGTAATGAGGGCCTTAAGCCTTCTTACAAGCTTCGTTCCAAACCAACGGACCTCCTTTATCCAGAAGACGATTAAGTGGTTCCGCAATACGAGAGTACCCCTTTATGAACCTCCTGTACCACGAGGTACATCCTAAGAATTGGCGAACGTCCACTTTACTAGGGTCAGGGCGAATCACAGTTTCTGAAACTATATGGCTTAACACCTTAGTTTCTGGTAAACAAATCTGTACCTTTTTGACGTTAATGGTGAGGTTAGCTTTCTGCAACCGTGACAGGACTTCTCTGACAGTGCTCAGATGAGCATCAAAATAGGCCGAAGCTATTATGATATCATAAAGGTATGCGACTACCCCATCCTTTCTCATGTCGATGAAAAGGTGACTGATTAGTCGAGAGAACGTCGCCCCACTGTTACACATACCAAACATCATCACCGTTGGTTTAAACAAACCTGCTGGTGTCATAAAAGCAGCCTTGTCTTGGGACCACTTGCTCAAAGGGACTTGCCAATATCTGCTCTGCAAATCAAAAACCGTGATAAACTTCGGCTGACCCAAGGTATCCAGGAATTCATCTATCTTGTTTAAAGGATATTTATCTTTTCTGGTAATCTCATTGATTTTCCGGTAATCCACTATCATCCTCCACCCGCCGTCTTTCTTTTTGCGGTGATGACAGGGGCTGCCCAATGACCGGAATGCGAAACGATTTGGCCACGACGAATCATGTCATGCAAGATTTCGCCGAGTGCTTCACGCTTTTCAGGACGAATGTAGTATGGGCTAGATGAAATGTATCCAGTGTCCCCACCACCTGCCACCAGCCTTCCTGATGATCACCTGTGCCTAATTGATGTTGACCCAGGTGTTGAGTTAACCCAGGTTCGGGATTAAAGGCCGCTGGAAATGCCTCCAACATATCCCCAAACCTTTTTTGCTGGTCTTCAGTCAGAAGAGCAGCTTAGAGCTTTTCCTTAATGGCTCGATCCAAACATTTAATAAAGTTAACTGAAGTCTGTTTTTGTTCCGTTTTATAGAAAGGATAGCGCATGTTAGGGATATCCTTCCAAAGCCACAGCTCGTCCGTTCCATCAACTATCGCACCATACAGACCTTTAATGTCACCACCTAACAAGCATTGGTGACTTATCTGTTTTGCAACAACTACGGGGTGGACTAGTTTTGCCTGGCAATTCAATTTTTGCCAGATTTTTGACAGACACGAGAGAGTCCTCTAGCTCATTTAATTTAATCCCATTTCGCTGAAAAGTTTCTAAGAAATCGGGGCCTACTATAGTATAAGGTGCAGCTTCATCCCAGATGCCTATTACAGTTTTACCACTAACCCTTACGAGAACAGAAGCCATGTTGGCTGGACGTGGGATTCTAAAGTTACTTTGGTTTATTGTAGGATTTACCTTATGAGCCCCGCTTCCCCCTTTCCCAGAGCTCAATCCTGGTTTTCCGTCGGTGGCAAATCATTGCTACCGATTGAATTGACCTTCCTCCCCCCTTTAACTTTTTTTTGGGACCTTGCACAATGAAAGATGGCCTAATTCCCCACAGTTATAACATGTTTTGGTTGCATTCCTATTCTCCTTAGGCCTAGTGCCACTAGCTACGATCCCTGTATTACTTAACTGAGGTACAGAAACTACTTTAGGTTCTAATGTTACTTAAGGTGCTGCCGGCCCCAAATATACTTGAATAGCAGTTTGGTCTTACAAACCCTCAATTTTACGCGCATCAGCAGCTAATTCTAACAGGGAGGTGTAAGATTTAGTTCCTTAAGTTTTAATGCAGCACACATGTTATTTTTAACCAGACACGCTTGTTCGTACGCTGGCATAGCATACGAAAGTTGCCGAATTTGCAGCGCCATATCATGGACATAGTCTGCAACTAATTCACCTTCGACATGTCTTCTAGATGTACCTGTCTAAAACTACTTTGTCATGGTTACGCACCTGAAATCTAACCATGAGACTTATTTTGAAATGTTGCCATGACAGTGGAGGTGGACAAGCCATAAACCACTGTAATGCCATACCTGTCAAAAGTGTAGGAAGCCAGTTCGTTAGGAATGTGCTCAGGGATACCCCTTCCTACTTGAAGTTGTTCTGCCCAAAGCAAAAATCCCTAGGACCAGGTCGCACACAGGATCCTCATCAAATGGCTTCACTTTAAACTTAGGTGTCCATATTGGTGGAAGTACCTGAACATTACTATAACCATAGTAGGTTGAGTTTGAATAAGCCCACCTATACCTGGATAATTTACATTAGGTTGAGCACTAGTAATACCAATATTACTGAACCAATATTAGTTTACCGTAGTAAATTGTGGCTGTATAGTAGCCCCCACAAATGGGACATTTAATGTCCGACTCCCCATTGTGGCTTGTATATTGGCTTCAATAGTAAGAAGTCGCATATACTCAGCCAATCGACTTGAATTGTTTGGTTTTGAACATTCGCGGCAGGAGCCATACTTTGTGAAGATTGAGGCACATTCCCGGTATTATTACCTTGACTCATACCAAGTGGTGGGACAGGCACATTAAGTAGGCACATTTGCTTACTTTGCTGATGTACCAATATTGGGGTAAGTTTTGCAACAAAGGGTTACCTAAAGGTGAACCTAAATGGGTACGACCATCAGTTAACATGTTCACTAACAAGAGCAAAAACCAATGTTGCGTAACCTTAATCCAAAAATGTTCGATTTGAAAGCTTTAAATCTAATTCCCAATTCAAACATTTAATTTCAAGTAAATTCCAAAATTCACAAAAGAATGAACTAGGCTACTATTTTTGAATTTCTGATTCAAATTCGAAATGACCGGACTAAAGGATCCCAGTGTTAACACCTTATTTTCACTATGACTAAGCTTGAATACGATGTTATCGCAAAAAAATCTCCCGGGTTCAATCTATTTTAGGTGAGACACAGGAATCAATTCCACAAGTAGAATTATGTAACAAAAATATAAACATTTATTTCTATAATTCCTAACGTGTTAGTTTCGTTAATTATGCCCCTAGGAGGCTACACCCAATGTAGCTGTCGAAATCCAGTTTCGATCTATATTAGCAATTCATTATTTGGTAGGCTATTCAAAATAATTAGGCTATTTCTTCTCCAACAAAAAGGGGATACAATGCTGGTCGTAAATTTCCCTCTTAATAGATAAACCGATATTTCGCAAAATACGTTCAGCCTCTTATTTTTCTCAAATTCCAGTAACATAATTTTCCTATAATTATATTCCTAAGGGCTGAGCAAAATTCATCTATGTACAAATATTCCCGTAAGAAGCACAGCTTCTTTTATACCTGGATTTAATCTATGTTTATGGAGATGAGAGCCCTTTACTAATTTAATGAATTCTTTCCTTTTCCCACGTATTAGGAAATGCTCTTAAATAGTCATAAAAACAAATTATACCACTAACAAGTTTACACATGTAAATAGTTTCAGTTAGTTTGCTGGTGTTGTGGCATATTGAGTTTTCGTGATTTCTAGCTTTTTTTGAGACATTAACGTCAGTCTCCGGTTTGCTCATGGACCATACAGTAGAAAAGCAGCTTGGAAGTTTTCCTTCGCAATGGCGATCAAAGTTCAGAACGAAACCGGGCCTTCCGTCAACACGTGGTCGTTCTGAATGTTTTTCCAAGACGGCTTTATCGCACACAGAGTTGTACCGAAGTAACAGTTCCGTTATTTTTCGCCTGAACTGTAGTGAGCAGCATTTTCGGGCACTTTGACTAGACATTGCGGCTCCGACGACTGATATATTTCTTCAACGAAAACTTGGAAATGAAATCATTTTCGTACGTAATGGCATCACTTATAGTCCGGTCTTTTCCCTCACTCGCTTTTCTAACACGACGGCGAACAACAGCTATCGAATTACTGGACAGGCAAAGTCGAAGTCAAAATTAGCCACATCTCGACCCAACTATCACGGACAACGAAAAGTTTTTTTTCCACATTACTACCAAAGATGCTTCACGCATAAACAACACCTTTTTTCCAACTGCCATGCTACCCCAGCCAGCCTTGAAAAACCAAACCAAGCGCCACCACACACCAAAGACCGGAAACAGCCAATGCCATAGCCAACTCGAAACAGAAACCAATTTCCAAAACCGAAACTAGCGTCGTCGCCACACCAAAACCAACGTCGAAACTGGTAAACACAAAAATTTAATGCACAAGTACATTCCAAAAAAAATAAATAAAATGTTAAATCCACATTAAAACTAATTTGATTTTATGCAAATTCTACACATTTCAGATAAATAATACCCATGTTGTTGTTTGTTGACTGTTAGTTTATGGGTATGGCAAATTTTCTTTAGCAATAACAATCATTTAAAAGTTGTGTTGTATGTCTGATGAGTGGAAACTTGGTTCGTTTTTGATATCACAGACGTTCAATGGCTGAAACTTGGGTTTTTTGCTTACAATTTATTGTTTTTGGTCTACATTTTCGGTGTTGACTCTTGTGTAGATATCAGTTATTTTGGTAACTAATTTGATTTTATGATTTTGTGCAAACTGAAAATAAAGTTACGTTGTATGCCTGATGGGTGGAAACTTGGTTCGTTTTTTATATTGCAGACGTTCTAAGGCTGAAACTTGGTGGGTTTTTTGCTTACAATTTATTGTTTTTGGTTTATATATCAGAACTGTTAGTAGCTGCACCTAACATGATTTTTTTTTTGCTATGTACTTCCTTGGGGGTCCCGAGTGGCCTGGGGCGGGCGGATCTGTGGTGCAAGCCATGTTGTGGCTGGCCAGGCTTTCTGGGGGTGAAGCCCGCTGCTGTGGTGTGGTCTTCTGAAGAAGAGGAACGGTGTTATCTTCCTCGAAAATTTAAGTGGACTGTTGTAGAAACATTCTTGGAGGTGATATTAGTGTTTTCATATAATTTATTATATCGCAGGTATACTTTGAACCCGAAAATCGCTCTAATGTAAATCAAAGTTTGTCAAGTAGCAAGGGGTCTGGCAAGGAACCGGTGGGGGGGGGGGGGGG
>JAHWFP010265446.1:12978-31567 GCA_023313725.1 Lithobius niger
GAGGGGTTGCTAACAGCCAGCCACAATTGTAACATTATTTTCTGCAAAATTAACGTCTTTAATTATTCAATTATTTATATT
Organism: Lithobius niger; assembly: GCA_023313725.1. Classification (NCBI taxonomy): domain Eukaryota; kingdom Metazoa; phylum Arthropoda; class Chilopoda; order Lithobiomorpha; family Lithobiidae; genus Lithobius; species Lithobius niger. Next base: position 13,060 of record JAHWFP010265446.1, read on the forward strand.
GAATTTCAACAATAAGATAAAATGAAAAAATAAAATAGAATAAAACGATGGAATGTAGAATAGACAGGGTGGGGGTTGTGACACGAATGCCTTACCACCAAGGATGGCCAAGGTGCAGACAAGGGAATGTTTAAATAATGAGGCTAAACATAAAATATACAACATAAAATATAAAAATTGTTGAATAAATCGTTGTAAACTTGCTAAAAAATGTATGTTGATTTTAAAAAGTAAAAAGCAAATGCATCCACATACTGGGATTTGTTGTAACCAAATTGTTAAAAAAAAATTACATAAAAATTAGAAGAAAAAAAATTTGTTCACCACATACTCTATCGATGCCAATACTGTAACAGTGTTCGGAGGCGGGGGTCTTTTAATAAATTTACTGAGGTCTTCAGTGAGCAGTTCTCTCCTAAATTTCGCTTCAGAGTTCATGCCCACTGTACTAGGACGAACCTCATTCCAAACGGGAATGATGCGGACTGAGAAAAAGTTTTTTCTACATTAAAGTTTCGCACATTTGGTAGCAAGCTTCCAAGGGTGCCCACGAGTGGAATGTAGACTAGGAGCCGGATCAAAGAATGGAAGGTCAACAGTTATCAAGCTTCGCAGGATCTTATGTCATAATAATGTCAAATCGTAGGCACCTCAATTCGAGAAGCTCAAGGCCCGTTCTTTTGAGACGCTCGGTGTAGCCCACCTGCCGAAGCCCCAGAAGACACTTCGTAAACCTTCTTTGCACCGACTCAAAAGTCTATGTCTTTTGCGAGTTACGGGGACCAAACAGGTGTTGCATACTCCTAGATGGGGCGGACGAACACCCAGAAAGCCCACACCTTAATTTGTAGATGACCCGAAGTGAAACGTACATTTATTAAGGCAAGCCGTCAAAAAGACACAGAGGAAATTTTCGAACAATGAAGAGATGGCTTAAGGTCATGGGAAAACGATGCCAAGATTGACATTTCGAGGAGGAAAGAGGCAACTGCCACATCGTAGACAAACTATGTACATTCCCAGTCTCGGCCGAAAGGGCTGGTGAACGACCCGCAGATACGATCTCAGCTCCAATCTTTACACCATATGGTGAATTAGTATTGAGGTCAAGATCATTAAAAAAAGATTAGAAATAATAAAGGTCCCAGAACTGAACGTTGCGGGATGCCACTCACCATGTCAACCGTGTACGATAGAGTAAATTCCATCTTAACTTGTGTTCCGGGGAAGAGGGGGGGGGGGGGAAGAAGAATCGAGGTCTTGTTCGGTTTCCCAGAAATGCAGACAACCAATTTAAGCTGATTTCAGCTGATATCTGCTTAAGAAGAAATGCTGAATGTCATTTGGGCCACATGAAGTACTAGATTTAAGATTTGTCAATGCGGAAAAGACAGCAGACTGGCTAAACTTTATAGGGACACTGACTTTACTAACACGTATTTTGGGGCCACGGGAGATTTTGGTTACCATCATTACCATTTTCTGCGAAAATCTTGCTTAAAAGTTCAACCTTGTCTTGGTTTTCTACAAGGAAATCCACTGGGGCATTTGAAAGGCGGTATGGGTCTCATTGACTTTTTTTCTGTAAAATTTAAAAAGAGATGAATTGTTTGAATTGTCCGTTCAGGATTACATTTTCTTCTTTTTCTGTGTCACGCCTCAACCGCATTTGAATAGTTTTTCCGAGACATCCAACAACCAACTAAAAAAGAAGTATATAATAATAATAAGTTTCCTGTTCATCTTTAGGAACCAGGGTGGATGGGAAGGGAACATTCATTGGCCACTGATACTCAACCACATTTTCAATTATGTCAATGTCAATTATCTACAACTGATAATTGACACATTAAAAGAGGGTGCGGGAATTAAGGGTTGTAATGCAATTTTGGGATTTAATGGTTGCTTTTACGTAAAGGATGCATACCACCTTTCCGGTCCAGAATTGTGTGCTGAACATTATTGGTTCACACTTGATTTGTTAAAGGTATAGCCAAATTAACCGTTTTCAAGCACTATTTTGATCGCCATCTTGGATTTAAAGGCTCCTGGGTAAATTTCGAAGTGGCTCCACATCTAAAAATCATTTTACAGGCATAAATGATTTTATGAAAAAGTGAACGATTCTTCGGCTCTGCCGCCTGACTATTTGGTCTTCCAATAGGTCTCTGTGGCTTTAGGAAAAGGTAAATTAGAAATGGATTGATCAACCATGATTGATCAACCATACTAACTTAGTAAGTAATTAATAATTTCCATTAGGTCAACATAAATTAAAGTTGTGCTAGCATCGCACCAGTCAATGAACTGTCAACTTGGGGACGGGGAGAGCAAGCCTGTACATGCAACGTTTGCGTTGTCAACTTCGTGGAACTTAGTTTTTGTTAAAGTTATGTAGTACAACTGACATCTAGAAACTGTGTATTTTTATTCACACTTGAAAAATCGTTTCAGTTCTTGAGTTTCGTTAACAAAAACGTCTAGTGAGGTTTTAACGAATTTCAAAACACTGTAATGACAGGCCACCATAAAAAACCTTTGTTTTTCCGACGAACAATTTTTTTTCTCGAGCGCAAAAACGCAAAGAGACCTCCGTGTTCTCCCCTCCGCCGTTTTCTCAATAATAGACCGAATCGGCCAAACTTTTCACCATTTAATAGCCTGACACAACAGCTACATCTTCGGGAAAGCCAAATCCCAAAATTCTATCCTGAAGCTGCACAATCTCCATTTGCAACTTAATCCAAATTTACCGCAGCGCTCCTCCGTCATTGCCGCCATTACTGAAATCCTCGTACTTTGTTTGACTTACCTTTATTTAGGGCAAAAAGCCCAAAGACACTAGCTTAGTTGTGAATTAGGAGGGGCTTCCTTAAGTGGTACTTAGGGACCATTCACAAAGTACGTCACGCTCCGAAGGGGGGGGGGGGTCAGTTCAGTGTGACAAAACGTGACATGGAGGGGGGTGGGCGTTTCAAAAATGTGACGTCACACTTTTATTTTTCATATAAAGAAAAAATTTAATATTCTAAATTATAATTATAATTTTATATCCTGACGTGCTCAGGTGTCAGGAAAGTCAGAAGCTGTAAAACTGCATTAAAGTGGCACTGTCACCGAATGAAAGTCTGCAGAATAAAGCACCATCTAGCGCTATCTAGTACTATCTGCACGTGCTTGCATCAGGCGGAGGAATACAGAAGCCACATCTTTCAACGAGACAAACAAGCCACGTGCTTTGTGGAATGTAATGTGTAACTCCAAACATGAATGTTAGGTTGGGAAGGCTTAAACTGAAGATTTTTCTCTTCAACCAGTTTTTTCATCAACAATACGACATGTCGTTAATGCCTAGGAGAACTGAAATGGAGGAAATATCAGAGAGATTGCTTCTGGGAAGCTTTGGCTCAACGTTTCGCAGGGGTACTGTGTTAAGGTTCTACTACAATACTGCACATGCGACTAATTTGTACGGTATGGCCGCCGACAAAACCACTACCTCGATTGATTTGTACTACCGACGAGGACATTAGTTACAGCCCAAAAGAATGCCAACTGAAATACGATCTCTTTTCCTTAAAAAGCTTTCCGGATACAAGAATGTGTTGGTGTGTTTACATTTTACTTTAAAACTCTGTGATGGCAATGTGACAACAAATTTTGTACTTACAACCAAATGTAGGCTATACTTATAAAGCTAACAAATATTTGTCAAGGAAAACTACGCAAAATTAACCTTAAAATAGATGTTGCGTTTACATCTAAAAACTAAGCTCTCCCAACTGTCTGTATTGCCGAATATTACTAATTGCTGCGTAGACTTAATTCTGGCCTCGCCCCCACCCTCTGCATTCTAGAATAGAAGCACCCCGGAAATGTGCTCGTGCTCTTGTCGATTGCGGCATGTGAACGATCCTATAGATACATTCGAACAAAATTGTCCCTCTCCATCCAGCGATAATCGTAGCAGTTGAACAGAACGTTAATTCGACTGTTTCCATTTCCTTTATCATTTTAAACTGGCTCATGGCAGATTACGCTGATTTTTAAAGTTTTGTGCAGGTCCACAAAATTTCATTCCCAGAAAAATATTTTGGAGGGCGGGGTGAGGTCAGTGTGACATACTGTTTCAGGGGGAGTAGGTGTGACAAAATGTGACATGGGGGAGAGAGGGGGCCAAATAGCAAAAAAAAAAGCGTGACATACTTTATGAATGGTCCCTTAACCTCAAATACATGTGGATATAGACATTTACGTGCGATATTTTTTATTGTGTTTGTGGGGCGGAAATTTTATGAAAAATTTCCACTAAGATCAAAACCGTCTTTTAACTTAACAGTTCACCATCCAACACAATTCACAATTCAACATCGGCAATCACTGGACACGAATTATACGTAAATATTTTGCTTTATATCTCCAGGCAAAACTCCGACTGTGACCATCCAAATGCAACAACTAGCTTTTCCTTCTATTAAAACAGTATATTATATCTTGAAAAGATCTGCTCCCAATGCCATCCAAACTAAGTTGAGGTGGTAACACTGCAGTCTACAGTTAAAGCTAATAAAATTTAATAGTAATGCTTTATTCATTACACAAGTCTCTCTACTAAGCTTTAACATGAGCCATTTCACAAAGTAATCCTGTAAATATTCAATCCATAATCAATATTTTAAAAGCCTTTCCCAAAGTTCACGAGTTAAAAAATTCAATTTGGCCTATCTTTACATGTCCCTAATCCTTAACCAAAACTCTTTGCCAAACAGACTTTTCCATTGTTCTCCTGGCATTCCTCCAATCAGACACCCGTAGCTCTCTTCGGCGTCCGCGCTTTGGTCACCAAAATCCGATGCTCCAGCATAAAAAGCGCCAACAGCTCAGCTCAGCACAGCTCACAGATCTCACAAGCTAGAAGAGTCACGCAGGTCGGGAGTGAAAATGTCACGTCCACGGTTGCCATGCCGTGTGGTAGTGGTTCGTATGTTACCAGTTTTAGCTTAAAGGTTTATCTTTAGGACCCCCCCCCCTAATTCTAAATTTATAGTTGGTACTAACTGCTAGCTTGTAGGCTTTATGGTTGGTAAGCCATCGGCATTTCTGGCCCCCTGCCTTCCATAATGCAAGAGTAGGCATGTCTTTCTAAAAAGCCAAGTTCATTTTAACAAACTTAAATGTAAACAAAGGGACGGTTTGATCTTCATGGATTCGGGAAAAAATAACTGTTGGACGACTTGAAAAATAGTTGTCACATTTAGTTGCAACTTAGCGGACGCGGTTCAGCTTGCTGGGTATTCCTGGATTGCAACCCAAATAATCTTCTCTTTCTAATCGAAATTGTTCTTGTTTAACTGATTTACTAAATTGTAAAATCAAGCACAAAGTGCTTTTTCAAACTTGTTAAAAGCTGACTAGCGATTCATTTTCTGATGTTTTAAAATAAAAACCAAGAGTCTTAAATGTCATGTTCGTTCCCTAGTTAATTGTTTTTAGGTGTAAATAATTATGTAGCCCAGAATCCAGTGTAGACCAGTGTAAATTATTACGTAGCCCTGCAGAAACCATGGTTTCAGTTAAGCTGAGATGTCCACCAGCCGTGGGATGTCCCAGTACCCCCAGTTTGTGTGAGGAGAAGCCGTCCGCCAAGGACCCAGGTGCTCCATCATAACAGTTCAAATTCAAAGTTCAGTGCAAGGCTTCAGTGTACTACGGTGGAACCGGAAGGACTTCTGACAACACAACGATTGTGTGTAAAGGGAAGTACTCATAGGATATGCTTAGAGGTCGCCAAGCCGAGTGTTGTAGTTAAGAGCATTTATGTATTTTAGCTATTCATATACCAGAGTGCTAGGGGTCCTTTACAGTGTATTTTTATGTGTAAACTTGCTGGATTTGGGAGAGAAGTTTTTTTTAATAATTCGCTCTGCTTAAAATTAACGTTCAAATTATTATGCGGCTGCACTTAATTTTGTTTCATTCATAAAGGCTTTATTTTGAAACCAGTTTAACGTTAAAGTTAAAAATGTCAGAAAACATGGATCTTGACGATAGGCATGATAGGCATGAAACCGTTACAGTACTGAAAAGTGCTTTCGACGATAACTGTTCTTAAATGATCTTTACGATGAATTAGCAAGTGCTCTTGAGAAACGTGAAGCTGATGCCGACACATGTCGTGTCATTATTTAGCCCTTCGGGACCAAGAGGCCCAAATTAACGATCCACAAAAACCTTGCATTAGCTAAGTTACAAGCTGCTAGTGTAAACAGTAACCCAGCTCGAACTGGAGCACAAGGCGCTCCCCCAGCTCAACCAAATCCAGTACCAAAACAGGGTAAAAGTTGCTGACGTAGTTAGTCTGGTGGACGCCCAACACTGAAATAAATAGTTTCTTAAAAATATTTGAAAGACCTATGGTTAGTCAAAAGACCCCTAAAGATCAATGGACAACAGGTCTCCTACCTCTCATGGAAGAAATTTTGATTACCAGCTTTCCAACACGGAAATACTCGATTACGAGGTAGTCAAAATTAAATTGCTTGCCAGATTCGTACAAACCAAGGAGTCTTTGCAGACTCAGTTTCGTTCACTCGAAAAAGATCCAGAAATGCAGTATCACGACTAATCGTGCCCTAACCAACTTAGAAAGAGGATCCCTGACCAAATTAAGTTAGGCACGTTGGTCAAAGCGGCCCAGTTATGTGACGAGTACACAACCAGCAATAAACAAATTGCTACAGAAACTGTCACCCGGGCAGTTAAAACTCAGCCAAGTAGTCAGGCTGGTAAAGCCTATTCTAAACAGAATAAACCACACTAAAATGTATTAGCTAACCCAGCTGGGACTAATAATAACGGTTACAGCGCAACTTGCTCTGATGTTAACGCTGATAGTTCCAACAATGTAAAAACCTAACAATGTTAGAACGTATTACGAATGTGGTTCGGCATCACACCTCCGCAACAGATGCCCCGAACTTAATAAAACGCCCCCTCAACAAGGAAACACATTTTTTCCAGTCGTGAAAAATGCTAGGGAAGGTTTACCACGCTACCACTCTAGCAGGTAGCATAGGGAGACATAAAATCAAAATTTTATGTAATTCCTGTAGTTCAGTTTCCCTGGTTAGCGCGAAACTAGCAAAGAACTGGCCCCGTTTTAAACGAAAAGTTCGACGTAATCGTTGAGTTACCCCAGGTTAACACTAGTTTAATCGTCCGATAACCCAGGAACTAGCGAATTTAGCTTTTCTGAGTGGCTTAAGTTACGTAAACAATCGACCGCTAACCTAAAGTTAGAAACGGGCAATTCTGCCAAACCCAAAAGTAGGCAGTATGCATGTTACCCTTAATTTTTTTTTCAAAGTGAACAATAATAAACTTTTTTTTCCAGTCCCTTTTTAAAAAAAAAAGTAGGACCGATGTTTTCCTGTGAATTCTATGTCAGTCTAGGGTGGACATAAATGCATTATTATGGCTCTAGCACTGAATAGGTGTTCCCAGTGAAACGGAGGTTGTATAACCTAATGTAGTTTTATTCTCTCTAAAAAGTAGAGTTTTTTTCTTGTGGGTGAATGTTTGTAAAGATTGAACGACACTAATTAAATATTCATTAGGAATATTCTAAGGGAGTTGTAACTTGTCCCCAGTTAAACCTTGAACAATTCTAGTGGTATTAGTTACTGTTAAATAGAGCCGGTGTTCTTCTATGCATTCGTAGAATATCCTTTTTTAATAGCTATCGCAGCCTAGGTTAATGGTGGAAGGCGAGGAGTTTTTGGGTATCACACAGAAAAAAAAAAAGACCCAGCAATTGGAATAATCCGGATTCGTACGAATTTCGAATAGCGGGACGGCTCATTTGACAGTTTTCTTATACAAAAACCATAACTTTGTACTTTTATTCAAACTTAGCATTTTTGGCAGCAAATAGTGTTCTTAACTTGTAACTTTTAATTTACTTAAATTTTTCTAAGCCACAGAACGTTGGTTCCTCCAAAATTACAAAACGGCGAAGTCAATATTTTTTTAACAGTGCCATTATTTTGTGTCAATATTTTTCATAGTTTGACGGTTTTGTTTTTGCATATCGTATGTGCAATAACCCTTCTGTTCTAGCTTTTATTCTGAACCCTGAATAAAATCCAGGGGCGTGTAATGACAGGCTGCCAAAAAAAACCTTCGTTTTTCCGACGAACAATGTTTTTTCTCGAGCGCAAAAACGCAAAAAGACCTCCGTGTTCTCCCCTCCGCCGTTTTCTCAATAATGGGCAGAATCGGCCAAACTTTTCACCATTTAATAGCCTGACACAACAGCTATATCTTCGGGAATGCCAAATCACAAAATTCCATCCTGAAGCTTCACAATCTCCATTTGAAACTTACTCCAAATTTACCGACGCGCTCCTCCGTCATGGCCGCCATTGTTGAAATTCTTGTATCTTTGTACTTCGTTTTACTGACCTTTATTTAGGGCAAAAAGCCCAGACACTAGCTTAGTTGTGGATTAGGAGGGGCTTTCTTAAGTGGTACCTAACCTCAAGTACATGTGGATACAGACATTTAAGTGTGATATTTTTTATTGTGTTTGTCGGCCGCAAATATTACGAAAAATTTCCACTAAGATCAAAAACTGTCTTTTAACTAAACAGTTCACAATCCAACTTAACTAATGTGTTATAGCATTTGTCTAAGCTAGTCTATTTAATCTTTTTATACATTCTTTTACCGAAGAAACGCTACCATTAGTCCAAAATAATTTGACATCGGCAATCACCGGACACAAATTTTAGTGTAAATATTTTGCACTCCAGCCAAAACTCCGACTGTGACCATTTAAATGCAACAACTAGCTTTTCCTTCTATTAAAACAGTATATATTGAAAAGATCTGTTCCCAATGCCATCCTAAAGTCCGTCAGGGCAATTAAACTCCGTCCCCCCCCCCCACCTAGTTGTGGTGTATAACACTGCAAGTCTACAGTTTCCAAGTCTACAAATTCCAAGTTGCAAACAGAAGTTAAAAAATCATTTAGCTAACGAATTTAGAGAAAAAATTAAACAAAAAATATTTAACAAGAATTAATGATTACGTGCCACTTCGTCATACTCCACTCCCCACTCCCTAATACATTTTGTCAACCCCACCCCCCCATCAACGCGTCACGTACGTAATATGCGTACGCTCCCAAAGGAAAGGAATAAGACATGCCAGAGGTTGTTACTACCCTTGTGATTACACAAACGCAGTAATTAGTAATGCTAGTATTTAGCAATAATAGTAGTTTAGTAGCTTTACGCCTATAAATATTCAATCCATAGTCAATATTTTAATGTAAAGGCCTTTCCCAAAGTTCACGAGTTAAAACTCAATTTGGCCTATCTTAACATGTCCCTACTTCTTCAAATGGCTCTGCACCAAAACCCTTTGCCAAACACTTTTCCATTGTTCTCCTGGCCCTCCTCCAATCAGAACCCCGCAGCTCTCCTCGGCGTCCGCGCTTTGGTCACCAAAATCCGATGCTCCAGCATAAAAAGCCTTAACAGCTCAGCTCAGTCAGTACAGCTCACACAGATCTCGCAAAGCAGAATTTTCTGCCACTGTCTGCGATACCAATTGTCAGGGAAAAATTGTCTGCAGCTACATATCTTCGTATGGTTACGTGCATATTTATTGGTTTTTACTGAATAACTTTTCAGTGCTTTATTCTATTAATCTGGCTCTTCCACCAACGGAAAGGTCTCGTCGAGACGATTAAAATGGTGTATTGGAATGTCCAAATCGGTCAAAAATTGGCGAAACGGCTGAAATTTGATCAAAATGGCACGGTTTGTCTGCGAATATGCCAGATTATCTGCGACATAGTCGCACGTCGCACCCTTTTCTGCCTTCGGGGAAGGGTCACGCCGGTCAGGAGTGGAGATGTCACGTGCGTGGTTGCCATGCCGGGCAAAATGGTAGTGGTTCGTATGTTACTAGTTTTAGCTTAAAAGTTTATCTTTAGTACTTCCCCAATTCTAAATTTATAGTTCAACTTAAATTAACTGCTTGCTTGTAGACTTTATGGTTGGTAAGCCATAGGCATTTATGGCCCCCTGCCTTCCATAATGTAAGAGTAGGCATCTCTTCCTAAAAAGCCAAGTTCATTCTTTGTTCATTTTAACAAACTTAAATGTAAACAAAGGGAAGGTTTGATCTTCGTGGATTCGGGGAATAATAACTGTTGGACGACTTGAAAAATAGTTATCACATAGTTTCAACTTAGCGGACGCATTTCAGCTTGCTGGGTATTTCTGGATTGGAACCCAAGGAAAACAGAAGTTAAAAAATCATTTAGCTAACGAATTTAGAGAAAAAATTAAACAAAAAATATTTAACAAGAATTAATGATTACGTGCCACTTCGTCATACTCCATTCCCCACTCCCTAATACATTTTGTCAACCCCACCCCCCCATCAACGCGTCACGTACGTAATATGCGTACGCTCCCAAAGGAAAGGATTAAGACATGCCAGAGGTTGTTACTACCCTTGTGATTACACAAACGCAGTAATTAGTAATGCTAGTATTTAGCAACAATAGTAGTAATAGTAGTTTAGCAATAATAGTAGTAGTTCTTAAATAGAAATTTAAGTGTAATTGAGAACTAACAAAAAAATTGTTCTTGTTCAACTGAATTACTAAATTGTAAACTCAAGCAAAGTGCTTTTTCAAACTTGTTAAAAGCTGACTAGTGAACTAAATGTAAAAAGTGTTTACTATATTCATTTTTAAACTTCAGGTTCGTTCCCTAGTGGATTAATTGTTTTACGTGTAAATTATTATGTAGCCCATTTTAGCTTTATACTTCGTGTAAACAGCCACCGTTGGTGGCAGTGATAAATCCCAGCAGCATTAAGGGTAGGCCGATAGTTAGGACACCCGACGCTTCATTAACCATTCCGGGACTGTAGCCCTGCTGAGCTTATTAACGTAAAAAGTAGTAATAACCACCAAAACTTGATGCTAAGAAGTACTCGTCAACCAAAGATGTCGGGGGCGTTATAAGCAACTCGGACGTCGTAGCGTCCGCCGTTACAACACATACGAAAATTATAAGTTTTTAAGAGTTTCAGAAAATCATTTTCTGTTTGTTATAGTGTTGATTATTATCCCACATGAAACAACCCGATTGCCACGATTTCAACATGGCCGCCATGGTCCCATTCAGTGTTCACGGAGGTGCTTGTGCTTAGTTCGTCGTTGAAAATCAAGAGAAGTTTCACAATAATAAAAAATTAAAAGAGCAACCACAATGCAAAAAGCCTTGCTAACTAAGAAGCCTAACTAATGCTGACTTTCAGATGTGTTTTCTTAAAACTTTCAGTTTTAGTTCATTGCCGCCCTTATTTTGAAAAAATGATTCTCTTTATTCGATTTTTTTCTGTGCATCTATTGTGTGCAAGTAGTTGTAGGTTCAATAAATAATTATCACCTTGTTTGTACTTGGTCGAATTTTTTCTGAGTCCGAGCCGGGTCAAAAATAGCATTACTGGACCGAGCAGGGTATTTACTCGGACTCGGTCGAACTCATATTAATCATATTAGGTCTGTTCACTGTCTGCTCTTAACCAAGCCTTCCGATGCATTAACACTTTGGGTAGAAAATTTTGGATTCATTTGGTTTAGCTTGCATGGCACCAAAAGTAACCAGGCTACCAGGCTTTTTATTTTATTGGGATTAGCTACTTTTAACTGCCAAATGGTTAGCTTAACACAGTGCAATTATTGAATTCCAAGAAGTATTTTCAGCTAGTAGAATAAAACTGATTTTCCTTGTACAGTAATAATTTTAACTAGAGCTAGCAAATAAAAACAAATGATCAGAGAAAATTTGAACACCAGGCGGGACCTGAGAACAACAATTTTTTTTCGTGGCCTAATGAAAATGAAGCTTACTGTTCTTAACTAGCAAATTTTTGAAAGTTGCTTACACGCACACGCCATTAGACTCGCTCAAACAAGTCCATTGCGGTTGAAGCGTTCGAGCGAGCTTGGGTCCAATAAAGAAAATCTTTCAAAAATTTGTTAGTTAAATTTAAACAGAACTATATTTTGAGTCATGTCTTGGAAATGAACTGATTTTATTTTTATTAATTTTGATAAACCAAAGTAGCATGATCAAAATATCAGTGTTTGAAAGGTTATTTCTTGTTCTAAGTATTGATCACATCAATCTGGTACTGGGTGAACTAGTGTTTCTGAATCAGAAAATCCTTAAAATTAAAAAGGAAATCGCAAACCACCATTCAAATCCTAAAATAGTCCTTACAATTTGACATAGCTTTCAAACAAGGCCTATTCAATGAAAAGGGGGTGAGCAATGATGAAATAAGCCTTGGCCATTTTTTTATTGTAGGATCCACCGCCGGTTTGTTCCATCGGTGTAATCTTCATATTCGTCTTCACTGCACAGTACTTTAATTTGACAAAATATAAGCTGAATCTAGCAAAACAAGTTTCTCACTAATTTTATCTTACCAGCATCATCAACATTATCAGCAATATCAATAGCAATATTCATTTTCTAACTTGCAATTTTAATTACAGCGCAATTTCTTTTTTTATAAAGGGAATTGATTTCTACGTAATGCATCCAGTCTAAAACTAGTTTACAGCCAGGGAATTAACTGAAATACAAATTGTGTTTGGGTAGAAAAGTTTGGGTTCATTTGGTTTAGCTTGCACGGCACCAAAAGTAACCAGGCTTTTTATTTTATTGGAATTAGCTACTTTTAACTGCCAAATGGTTAGCTTAACACAGTACAATTATTGAATTCCAAGTATTTTCAGCTAGTAGAATAAAACTGATTTTCCTTGTACAGTAATAATTTTAACTGGCGCTAGCAAATAAAAACAAATGACCAGAGAAAATTTGAACACCAGGCGGGACCTGAGAACCAACAATTTTTTTTCGTGGCCTAATCGTCGTTTAGTCGTTTTGAAGAAAACTATCAAATAGGTTTCATTTGGTTTTCAAGCAGTTTTCTACTTGATTATTTCCAGTAGGGTCTGGTGATCTTAAATTTAAGGACAGCAGTACTACGATTCATTTAGAAGCCGAGCTTCAACCCTGGGCAAGTAAGTCTGGTCCATTTGCTTCCACCATGATGGTGTTACGTTACAAGCTGTATTGAGTTTAATTAATAAAAATATCCATTTACTAACTCTAATTGAATCTTCAAAGAGTTTAAGTGACGCTTCAAACTTGTTTTAATATCAAACAAGTTGAAATCAATTTACAAAAAACAGTTTCATTTGCATTTCGAGTCTGCAGCAAAGCCAAATAAATAACTTTCATGCGAGGTTACATTAAATTCGTTTCACAGAAATTAAAGTACAATTTAGAATTCCACAGAATTCTAATTGATATCACTACCACAAAAACGCAAACCTTCATACATACCAAATTACTACCAAAAATGCTTAGTAGATGAATAGTGGTGGTTAGTTGATAGCTTTCACATCGCTACCACTCACCTATGGATTTACACTGTCATTTTGAGATCAAACCACCACCATAGACACTAGACAGCATCACTCGACGTATTCAGTTTTTCAGCAGTATTCTAAATACACAAATAGTGGTAATTAATTGATCGCTTTTTTCCTTGTTACCACTCGTCGTAAACCGATGGATTTTCACTCCACCGTTTAGTAGTTTTGTGAAAGAAAACTATTAAATAGGTTTCATTTGGTTTTCAAGCAGTTTTCTACTTGATCATTTCCAGTAGGGTCTGGTGATCTTAAATTCAAGTACAGCAGTACTACGATTCTTTTAGAAGCCGAGCTTCAACCCTGGGCAAGTCTGGTCCATTTGCTTCCACCATGATGGTGTTACGTTACAACTAACCATTTACTAACTAACTTCGAATAAGTGACGCTTCAAACTTGTTTTAATATCAAACAAGTTGAAATCAATTTACAAAAAATAGTTTCTCATTTGCATTTCGGGTCTGCAGCAAAGCCAAATAAATACTTTCGTGCGAGGTTACATTAAATTCGTTTCATAGAAATTAAAGTACAATTTAGAATACCACAGATTTCTAATTGATATCACTATCGCACTGGAATACATCACAGTCGAAGTTAACAATAAAAACAATCCTTGCCTTTTTTAATAATAATTTCAAAACATTATTTACCGTAGTCAAAATGAACCCTTGCCAAGAAGGTTCAATTACAGCCACTATGAAAAAGATTCAGTGAACAACGGTGATTCAGCGATTACAATGGTTTAGTTGTAACAATCATAAGCTAGCTTTTTAGAAAGGAACCAAATAACCCTTAAAATTATGTACAGAAACTTATGGCCCCATAATTTTATTTAAGAAAATACAAATTTAGAATGAAGTAAGTTTTTAAGTTAGCTACCTACTACCTTACTTGCCCAACATGGCAACTCGCTGCAGGAAGACATCTCAACTTCTGGTGGAGCATAGCGATGTTTGGCTTTTTGTCGGAACTGTGCTATCGATTGAGGGGACTGGGTCAGTTTTATACCTCGGGGTCGGATCTAGTACACTTAAGAGTGGGCTCAGTAGGGTCGGCTTTGGTATAGCTCTTTATGCATTGAAACTGGCTTTAATAGGAGTGGAAAGCCATTTGCAATGAAGGAATGTCACTGTTTGGAGGTTGAGTTTCGATAGGATAACAAAATGGGATACAGCAAATAAAAAAAAAATTTAATTGGCGAACCAAAATGAACCCTTGCCAAGAAGGTTAAAAAAAATCTTTCTTCAATTACAGCCACTATGAAAAAGATTCAGTGAACAACGGTGATTCAGCGATTACAATGGTTTAGTTGTAACAATCATAAGCTAGCTTTTTAGGAAGGAACCAAATAACCCTTAAAATTATGTACAGAAACTTATGGCCCCATAATTTTATTTAAGAAAATACAAATTTAGAATGAAGTAAGTTTTTAAGTTAGCTACCTACTACCTTACTTGCCCAACATGGCAACTCGCTGCAGGAAGACATCTCAACTTCTGGTGGAGCATAGCGATGTTTGGCAACCCTGGGCAAGTCTGGTCCATTTGCTTCCACCATGATGGTGTTACGTTACAACTAACCATTTACTAACTAACTTCGAAGAGTTTAAGTGACGCTTCAAACTTGTTTTAATATCAAACAAGTTGAAATCAATTTACAAAAAATAGTTTCTCATTTGCATTTCGGGCCTGCAGCAAAGCCAAATAAATACTTTCGTGCGAGGTTACATTAAATTCGTTTCATAGAAATTAAAGTACAATTTAGAATACCACAGAATTCTAATTGATATCACTATCGCACTGGAATACATCACAGTCGAAGTTAACAATAAAAACAATCCTTGCCTTTTTTAATAATAATTTCAAAACATTATTTACCGTAGTCAAAATGAACCCTTGCCAAGAAGGTTAAAAAAAATCTTTCTTCAATTACAGCCACTATGAAAAAGATTCAGTGAACACCGGTGATTCAGCGATTACAGTAACTGTTTCCGGGAATCGTTGGGCAAAAGTTCAAGCTTGAATTTAGTCAAAGAAATCAGACGATTTGGTACATTATTTGTGGAGTTATGGTTTTAGTGATGGATAGGCCTAAGCGGCCTTCGTTACATGACATGCCAGCCTCCAAGTATTAAAAGCTGCAGCAGCGTTACTGTCTTTGCAACTGTCGCACCCAACGAAGGAGTTATGAGAATTTAAAAGTAGTTTAACCTTCAAATCGGTGACAAAATCGGCGTGGCATTATCCCATTCTCACCTAATCATGAATCACTAGTTAATCCTCGCCATCAATTCTCCAATCGGGGCAACCCTGATCTACACTCAAAATGTGCGACGATAGACTAAAAATGATTTATCTTGAAAGAGAAGCAGGCTTACAGTCAAGCTACATTGTCTTTTGTTGGTCCATAGGCATGCAAGTACAGGATGCAACATCGTAAAGCACACAAAGATCACATAAAAAACTTACAAATTACGCTTGAAGCTCTCTTGTTCTTGACATATACAAGCGGGGCCATTGATCAAGATAAGCCAAAACTAACAATTTTAGAACTACTGAAAGTACGTATTTTCTACATAATAAAAGCGGGTTCACGGAAAAATGATGAAGTGACGATACCATTAACAATTTCCTTTTGCAAGCTTTCAATGAATAAACCTGTTTAACCAGTTATAGTGAGAGTAGATTAGTTTTCTCTTGCGAATATAGCAATCGATATGGGTACTAATTGTGAATAATTAGCCCTCCTAAGAATACAATCCAAACACCCAAATGATTTCTTGGCCGCGGTTCCACGACGCTCTGCAACCGTAAAACCAGTGGTCGCTTGCACTACTAGCTTTTTTGCCTCAATCCCCCCATACATGTTTTGATCAACTGAATCAACATTAAAAATATTCAGCACCGTTTGGCAGTTTTACGATACGGGAGGCCTCCAAACCGTTTCGTCTCGGCAGTTTGCACATTTCATTTATCCGACTGCGACGTTGCCACATCGCATGACTGATAAGGATGATGAAGGATGAAATATATGGTTTTATGAATTTGCACCCCTTCCCCCCCTGACAACAACAAAAAAATGTCATACAGTAGAAGTTGTTTTAAAATATTTCTCCTTCCCTCTCCAAAAAAAAAAAAATACTAAGCATTAAAGTCATGAACGATTGTCCAAACAAGTAGCTCAAGTCTACGATAATTTCGCATGCCAACATGACTATACCAGCTTGTTATCCAGTTCGTACAAATGAGATCAGTAGAGCCGCATGCCTACGCAGTGATCTGTGCAATAATTTGAGCAAGTTGCCTGTCATTGGTCGATTGGTCAGTGACATCAGCCACTAACGAAGGAAGGCTACATAGTTCCCAGTATTTGGTCGTGCTGTCTCTCTCCTGTCCATCAGATTTAGTGCTAGTGTGTTTCTTTCCTGTTAGTTGCATGTGTCATGCTCATTGTTGTGGGCGTGCTTTCTTGTATATTGTATGCCATTTTGTTGTTTCTCTTCACTTCTCCCAACCCTGTCTTCTAGGAGAATGGCTCATATTAGAGCCTGGTGTATTTTTGCTTTATCCATGTATTGTATTGTGGATTCCTACCTTTAACACTTATTCTTCGTGTTCTCCATGTATTTACCTCGCCGGATCCGGACCCAGAGACGTTCCTCAGTTTTACCTGTACTCACCATGAACTTGTAAGTGTTGTTCTTTTCGTTAAACTCCTAGCCGTAATGTGAACCTCAACTCAATTTTTCCTTTGAGGTAATTCACCCTAGAACTAAGTTGGGCTATGTTGGTGATAAAAATGACGTAGACTCATAAACTGTTTTGCTTTTACTTTCCTATTGTTCCAACAAGAATAAACACAGAAGATTAACAGTCCCCCAATATGTTGTCCTGCGCTATTTTATTTGCTCTGCATGCTGCAAGGGTAAGTTTGGCGATCCGCGGATCGTTCATTCCCTATGATTATCTAACCAATCCCGGGGCCGTTTCTGCGCTGGAAATAACTGTTTCGGCTGCAGTCCGTTCCTGGTTAACCCGCCATTTCGACTAGGGCTTTCCCCTTCTCTGGGATTAATTTTCCTTTATTCCCGGCGTCGTGGGGCAGTCGTGTGTCGGCCCTCCATGTTTGGTAGCAGTGTTTGGTTGTATCAGCTGGTTGCTGCTTTCGTAGCATAGAATTCCGGCAGCGTTGGTAACAACTGTTAGCAGCGACAGCAATTTCAACAGTGCGAACTGGCTATTCCCTTACTGCGTAGCGCCGTGTGCTGACAGCAAACTGGTTTTAATCCTTTGTACGCATGCACAACTATCGTCGGTGAGCAATGTCAACCCCTAACCAATTACGCAAGTTTCGTAGTTCACAACGGAAATGATGTTCGCCGACTAACCTGAACTTTTGGTCAACTTTAGAACCTAATCTAACCTAATAATTTCAGCAAACTTTGCAACTTGTGGATATTCATTTCGCGGGTGCCTTTCCCCTTGTTCCGAAACTATGCCGTATTAGTCAACATTTACATGATGAAGCCTGATCAAGTGGCCACTTTTATGCAAGAACGTGTCCTTTATGTGTACATATGTGTATATACGAGTTTTATAGTTTTGTTGCCGTATTTTCTGGGAAGCGGGGATGAAAGCCTCCTGTCCAGCCTTCCTGACCGTTTGCGTGACTCCTTCACCCTCCTGGAGATGTCCAATAGCGTCTACCTAGGGTACCACATTCAACATGACGATCAAGGAGCCTCCATGTCACAACGCAAATACATTGAAGCCCTTGTCGTCAATTATGGACTTAAGAATGCCAAGACACCAATGGTCCTCTCACAGAAGATTGACGACTGTGTTGACTTGGCCAACTGCGACGTTCATCAATCATCATCAAGAATCATCAAGCCATCATCGTGTCACTCCCTTTATATAGCCCATGGTGTCAGGCAGATTTCCTTGCTGGGGCTGTTGCCTTTGCTGTCTCTCT
>JAHWFP010265446.1:43530-54410 GCA_023313725.1 Lithobius niger
TATGATTATGCGAACCCTCAAAACGAAACCGAAAGTAACTTTGCATGCTAATGACTACACAAATGCAGCACGCTTAGTTGCTGGCATGTGAATATATTTTTTTTTAAATAAGAAAAATAAGGCAACCGAGAGCAGCTTACTGTTACAAACATTTTACAACTAACTTCATGACTTTCGTTTCATTTTGATGCATTAAAACTTCAAAATGCTCTAGCCGCATTTTTTTCGGCGGCTAGGCCAGGCGGCGGCCGTAAAATATTCGGCGGCGCGGCGGCGGCTGAGGGGTATAACTCAATGTGGCATTTCATCGATGGCGTAAAGAAACCTTGCTTCAAAACCATGAGGGGGTTGCCGAAAATCGACGCCGCACAGGACTATCCTTTAAAACCGAACTTTTATAAATCCATAACTTCGTTATTTTTCATACAATTTAATATCCGTTGACTAGACCTAACTTCTGCCGACACAGAACTCAAAAAATCAAACTCGTAACGTCAAATGCCCATCCCCTTTCATGTTTTGCTAGCAACTTTCTTTTTAAGTTTTAGCAGTTGCATTAGTGTTTGCCATACTTTTTCTTCAGCCAAAAAGAAATATTGCATCAACTAATAGCTTAAGTTCATTTAAATGGTTTTATTTCAAACTTATATTTATTGTTTGTACAATTTTGTATTTATCTACTTACCATTTTATTTTATTCCCGTACATTTTACTGGTAAAAAAGCGTAATTTTAATTCATTATCTTAAGCCATGACAGTGATAACTTTCCTTTGTTACAATTGGCTTTCTGTACTCCTATATACACTACTACTAAACACAGTTTCAATGCAGTTGTTTGTACAATTTTGTATTTATCTACTTACCATTTTATTTATTTCTCGTACATTTTACTGGTAAAAAAGCCTAATTTTAATAATAATAATAATAATAATAATAAATTTCTCCACATTTAAATGGAAGGACACGGAAGGGCGGTGAACCTCTGACACCGAGCCTGTTGATGAAGCGAAGGAATTGTAATGGTGAAGGTAAAAATGGAAAATGTAGGAACGGGCTAACAACCAAATTTCTAAAGTTGAGCGAGTGGGCGTCGCAGAAAGGGTTGTAGGTTTTCTTTTTCCAGCATTCGACGAAAATCCCGCACTGTCAGTTGGTCTACAGTGTCTGCCCCAAGGGAATTCCAGATACGGATAACACGTACAGAGAAAAAATTCTGACGACAATTTGTGCGGGAGAACTGGGCTGCCAGTTTCCAACGATGGCCTCGGGTTTTATCAATGAGTGGTGCAACGTCAAAAAAAGGTAGGTTTACGGCAATCAGACCCCTCAGGATTTTAAAGGTCAAAATTAGGTCAAAACGAATTCTTCTTAACTCTAAGAGATCCAGTCCTGTCCTGGCAAGGCGAGTACGGTAATCTAAATCGCGTAGGCCATGCAAGCGTTTTGTGAACTTACGTTGCACAGATTCTATTTTATCAATGTCGCCCAAAAGGCGAGGGGACCATACTGGAGTTGCATACTCAAGAAGTGGTCGCACAAACACCTTGAAGGCCCAAATCGTAATAAGGTTATTACCAGAAGTGAAGCATTTATTGACAATTGCCATGCGTCTAAATGCCATGGAACACACATTTTGACAATTAAGTGACGACTTAAGGTCGAAGGTAAACCAAACCCCGAGGTCCTTTACCTCACGGACTGCAGGAAGAGCGGACTGTTCAAGAAAATAAGATGGGCAATTATTCTGTGAGCCAATATGAAAGGCAAAGCATTTAGGAATTGAAAGTGGCAATTGCCAGGTTTGTGCCCAATTGGCCACTCCCCGAATTTCGACATCGAGCTGTGGGGAGATCACGGAAGAAATGTTTTCGGCTCCAGTCTTAATGTCATCGGCAAATTTAAATCCATAGGTTTGGTCATTTGTGAATTTAAGATCATTGAGGTAAATTGCAAAAAGCAGCGGGCCAAGCATCGATCCCTGGGGGACACCGCAGAGTACAGGAACGCTGGAAGAAAGGGTGTTCTCAATTTTAACCTGCTGGGATCTGCTGTAAAGAAAAGCAGTAATCCAAATCAATAGGTCACCCCCGAAGCCGCAGTTGGTAACCTTAAACAGAAGTTTGCGGTGTATGACCGATTCAAAAGCCTTCTTGAAGTCAAAATAAATTGTGTCTGAAGCAATTCCAACATCAGATGCAAAAGTCCAGCGGTCAAGGGAAGGAACCCAAATTGGTCCTGTTGAATAATGGAGTATTTTCCAAGATGGGCCAACATAATATCACGAATAATTGATTCCATGAGTTTGCATGCAACACAAGTGAGGGCAATAGGGCGATCGATAGTTTGTGGGGTCCGAAGCTGAACCACGTTTGAAGACAGGGGTTACGCGTGCTGTACTCCAGATTTTGGGAATACGCCCCTGCTGGAAAGATCTGTTAAAAATCTGGGAGAGTGGGTAGCATATTTCATGCGCAATTTGTTTGTAGAGGAAAGCAGAGAGACCATCAGGTCCACTTGATTTGCTTGGCTCAAGATTTTTAATACAAGACAAAACCCGTGATTCGGGGAACATGACGATAGAGCATATTGCTGTAGCTGGAACAGTTGGAGCCAGGGGCAGAGTGTCCACACCATCATCGGTAATAGCATTCGCGGCAAATATGTTGCTTAGTGCTTCAGCTTTATCGAAGTTCTCTGTCAAATACTGATTTCCAGTTTTAAGTGGAGGAATTGAGCGCGTGGTAGATGTCTTAGAACGATAAAGCCTAAAAAGAGCTGCCTCCTCGCGAGAACTGTGCCAAGTTTCAACTTTACTGGAGTAGAGTTTACGAAGGCTCTCATACGCTACCCTATTTTCCGGGGAGGGACACGATTTAAGACGTCTCCAGAGCCTGAGCTTTCGTGTGCGGAGCTTCAAAATATGTTTAGAATTAAACCGTTTGTTAACCCTAGATTTTGTACTATCAAGACAAAGCTTGATATGACTTGAAAGAATATTCTGGAAACAGGTCCAGACATGGTTTATATCAGTCCAAGGTATGTCCAAGTTTTGGATCCTTTACAGTTACTTCCCTGCAGGCCTCTTACGTTTGAGTCTCCTATTATGGTTGTTACACTTTTCCACTCTGTGACCCTTGACGCAAGTTCCTGCTTGAGATCATTTGGTTTACTTTCACAATTTTGGCTACTGATATTACTGCGCTTTACTGTCGCATCCTTTACGTAATTTTGTGTCTGACACAACTTTGAAACGTTTGCAAGGTTTTTCTCCAGTCCACCACTTGCCTCAGCTTGAATGTCACATGAAAGTCGTCTTGGATGTGGGTCACACACTTGATGTTTCTTAGGTTTATTTTTAGCCTTTCTGTGATATTTTTATGCAATGTATGGTGCTCTGATGGTAATTGTGGTAGAATGCGTGGAATTCGTGTTGTATCACTCTTATCGAGGTGTGCTGATAAAATTTCCAGTCCACCACCTGTGGATGATTTTAACTTTGCTAGAAGGTTTTGGGCACCATTTGGATTATTTTCCAAACAAGAAGTAATTTCTGGATTTTTTTGTGTATCAATCACAGCAGGTTGTACGGTGTCAAGTTTGGTTTGGACAACTTTCTCAAAGTCCCTGAACCTGGTTTCCAGCTTCGAGCAAAGGCCCTCAGCGTAGTCAGAAAGAATTTCTTTTTGTTTTTCGAAGAAACTAGAAGTCCACATTTCAAAGAGGTGCTTGTAGTCCCGAAATCTCAAGCGACATGGATATCTGGTTCGGAATCGAGGCAACCTTTGCGTCAATGTCGACAAGATCTATGTCTTTTTCGAGACTAAACTCTTCAAGTTTATTTAAAAGTTTTGAAGACAGGTCAGGAGGTCAGGCAAAATTGGGGGAACGTCACAGTTCATACTATTTCGAAGTGCTTCATTTGTATTTGGTGTAGATCAATTACTGGTGTACTTAGATGGTATTTATTTCTCCTTTGTGGGGTTTGGCGAGAATCATAGTATATGGTACGGCGACGATCACCAATTGGAGGCAAGGACTGTCGACTGTCAGGGTACAAGAATTTTTCCATCTTTAAAAAAAAAAAGGAAAAAAACAAACAAAAAACACAGTTGTCCAAGCTTACACGCCGGGGCTCCAGTCAGCAACCAAGTACAAAACAGCAGCAAAAAAAAAAAAAAAAAAAAAACCGTCAATGCTGGGATGCGAACTCGCGTCGAACAATGGTTGTCAGTCCAATATGGCGGCGCCCAGTAGAAAACACAACGGAATCATCAGCAGAAAATCACAGATAACAGCCAAATCAGGGCACGCAGAGGTCTTTGAATACTCACATTAGCAACGGTAGTTGTTCATAGTTGGGACATAAGGGTAATGTGGACGTGAATACGCAGATGAACTCACCAATTCACCAGAAAAGTGGGAGTCGTGTGACAACTGCTGGATCAGTTTTGCAACCTTCAGCATGCAAATTCATTATCTTAAGCCATGACAGTGATAACTTTCCTTCGTTACAATTGGCTTTCTGTACTCCTATATACACTACTACTATTAAACACAGTTTCAATGCATAAAGGGCTATCCCAAAGCACAGTTGGCTTTTCCTTCTATTAATCACATACGTATGTCAAGCCGAACCTACAAGAGTAGCTTCTCCCACTTTCTATCGTTCACCTGGCCGTAGCCAATCACGCATGCCCAGATCTACACGCATCGAAATTTTGTTGCAAATGTAAACTCACAATTCTGATTTCCATTATGAATGTAAAAAAAATACCTTTGTAATACTTTGTACCGTTTTAAAAGCCAAAAGTTGAAACATCAGCGTCGATTCCTTGAACGATCATTAGCTCAGGTTAGATAGCGTAAACCAACCGATTTTTATTATATTTAAGTCCCAGGCTTGACTCTCTAATCCCTCCCCGAGCTACTAGAAATATGCTATGCTTCTATTTAAAAAGTACAGTAGGACAAGAGTTTGTCCAGACATTTTGGAAGCAGTAGCCTTCAACCAGTACCCACTGTTGTTCGTTCAGCCTTTATTGTAGTGTAGGGATTTATTTTCTATTTCCTGAGAGAGAATTTAAAATGGTAAAGTAAACACACCAATTCAATGAAATTCCGTAATAAAGGCTAAAGGTTTAGTGTATCGAAAAAATATAATTTCTTTTAATATAATGAAGTAAACTAAAACAATTAATTTAAGCTTGGCATTTTCCAAATATTAGTCACGTTATTTGCAATGTAGACACTATAATTATTTAACTTTGTTTTTTTTTTCTGGAGCATGAACCCAAACTGGGTTTTACATACGACTACGAAAGATTTTTGGCGCCTTCCATGAACATTATTTGACTTAATATTGTGCTACAGCCAAATCAAAAATATTGTCTCCTACGTGTTTGTTTCGTAAGATGTGAGCTTATTTCCGTTGGTTTTGGGATTTAAAATGCCAGCAGGTCTAAGTAGTAATAGCATGAATAATAGTAATTCAAACCTATCTACCGTGCCATTTTAATGAGAACATCAAAAATTTAATTCAAAGAACATAGGATGCGGGCTATATAACATTAACCAACTATCTGTCCTGTAAAGGTTAATTAAGTGGTTTTCATGAGCACACGCATGGATTTTTACTTAGCACATGGACAAGGCAACATGATTCCCGGAGCCTGGTATAACCTTGGAATCGGGCCCCCTTTTCTTGGTTATAGTCGGGTCAGAACCCCGAGAACCAATACATTTTTCTGTTCCTGCAGCCTATTTTTTGATGGGCTTTGCAGTTTTACAAGACATTAAACTTTTAAAAAAAAATTTATTTATTCTTAAGTCAGCCGAAGCAATCTAACGCTCGTATGGCTGAATCGACTCAATTTTGAACCTTAGCAGTTTTTTTTTTAGTGAAGAAATGTCTGGTAAAGGGAGGAGCCAAACCCGGGGATTTGAATAGGAAACCTCCGAACATCGTAGGGGCCGAAAGATTGTCCAAAATTAGCCAAAAAATTTTCCTTAGCAGCTGAAGGAGTATGATAGCCTCTCAAACTATCCTAGCCGGTAGGCAACAACTAACTTTTATATGATTTGGTTGAAATTTCACGACAAGGGAGCTTTGAGGAAGAAACTCGCACAAGTTTGAAGATGAAATATTTTCGGAGTCTGGCTAAGCCGATTATTACGAGCAACTATAAGAAGTCCAAGAAATAAGGCCAGTGTCCCCAAGAGCAAAGCTTGCATTGATAGCTTCGGTGTAATAGCATCTTGGTCGACATAGTCATTGCGTTCTTTGGAACTAAATTATGTGCCTAATGCGAAATTCTACACATATGACTAGTGACATAAAAAAGTCACTAAAGCGTAAGTCGCAATTCCCCGGGCCTCTAAATTCCCCAGAATCGGTGCAAAATTTCCCGAATGGCGAACAAAAAAAGTAGTGGTAATGGTAATAGAAATCAAAATAACTAAGGAAAACCGGCTGGTACTCCATGTGACAAAACAGGTATCACCAGTGGAGATTCTTATAAAGAATTTCATACCCACGTAATGATCCGCATAAAAACTAATTTTTGTTTTTTTTTTTGTAAAAAAAAAAAACCCAGACCCATTTCCGGGCTCGAAGCAGCACAGAAAACAGCTAATGCGGCAGCCAAAACTACAGTTACTCACGTAGGTCGTAATCCACCAGAATTAATTCTGCAAAAAACACATTCGTGAATTGGTAGTGAATGGCGAGAAATGTTCTATCAAGCCTGACTAGTTCACATGTGAGTATTGCCGACAGCCAAAGCGTTTCAGATGCTTTACTCGAAACCTCTTTTCGGTTAGGCTTTCCTTCCTAACTGCAGACGGATTTAAGTTCATGTCTCATATTAAAACTTTGACGACTTTATTCCTTGAAAAGTGCGGGATGAAATGTTAACCACCCCAATCCAACCCCACTACAATGTTAATTTTTGAGTTAACCACCCCAATCCAATTCTGTGGAACGCTGCCACTGAACTTTGAAAGCTGTACTTAGCTCAATTCGTCACAAACGCGCCAAAGGTTGGGAGCATTGTTTGCCTAGTGCAATGTTTGTGTTACGCTCAGTACCATACGAAAACCCATGTTTCACTACCTCTGGTAGTGTATACGGCTGAACCACTCAACCTGCTCAGCAACCACTGGATTGAGCCAGACTTGCACCCGACTTTACTAGAATATATATTCTATGGCAGTGATTTAAATATTACCGTGAACATGCATTGGGACACATGCAAAAAAGTCAACTTAAAAATAAGTTTACTATGACGGACAATTTACCGAACGGAAGTTTAAAGGTGATTTAGTATTAATTTTGAAACCTTCTAGGTCCAATAAATTAGATAAATTGGAGTTAGTTGGATTTACAGTAAAACTTCAGTTATCCGAACCCCGATTATCCGAACTGCCCTTGGCTAAGAAAACCGGCAAACTCCGAGCTCCGAGTAGGCCTAAAGAAAATATCAATACTTGCTGAACCCAGGTATCTTGGAATGCTAACAGCCACTGGTTGTTCTTCCACAGTATTTTTTACCAACTGCGAAATCTTTTTTTTAATATTTTTATTACCGTGCAAGTAAGTTGGTTACATGGCCTGAAATATTGCCGATCGTCGATAGCGCTCCCGCAATCGGTCGCGATCCTCCATCGTTTAATGAATTGTTTAATTGCTTGTTTAATGAATTAGCCTCCGTTAGCTTGAACCAAGCGCTTTGTTCATCACATAGAAGCATTTCATGTTAGTATTGACAACGTAAAAATACTAATTCAGGTATAAATATACATTATGATTAGGCCTACCACAAAAATTACTGCCTGCATAGAATGATTTCTACCAAATCAATGTTGATCGTTCATAAGGTTTTATTTTTATTTTTTATTTATTATTTATGGTATAGACCATTTTAGTTTAATCGATTAAACTATTTATTAGCAAAATATTTCAATCGCAATCAATTACTTAACAATTACTTTATAGGTAAATAATAAAAGTTTTGCCCTTAATTTTTCCCTTGCAGGTTGTTAAAACCTGTTTACCTAGGAATGTTTGTGCAACTTCATGCACCATGACGAAAAAGAAAATGTATCCAAGGATTTTACTTGATCTGGTTATCCAGGAGACGGCCATTTGTCTAGACCCTTTTCAAAAAAGTGGACGACTTCAATAACGAGCAAAAGCAGATTTGATTCAAATTTTTGGCCAAGTTGAGGGCGTTTTTAACTCTCCTTGGCCGCACGGATGTAGTTATTTATGACATGGAACTGTTCAATGCTAGACTTAGGCTTACTAAGTAAAACAAATTCCCCTCACGGGAGCCCCACGAGTAACGTCCAGAAGGACGCTAGCCCTAGGCCTGTTGCAGAATATGGGGATTTAAACAGTGACAGCAGTGGCATAGCTAGAGATCTGGGCAACATGTGCGTAAGGAAGACCTGGTGCCTAGTGGTGGGATAGGAATGTTTGGCCGATGGATTTTTCTTACGAAAAGGGCAACATGTGCATTCCACACGTTTGCACGCCCTTAGCTATGCCACTGAGTAACAGTGACTATGGATAACCCAGCTCCCACATTGAGGAGTGCATTGTACGTGCAGCAAACTGGAAATTTATTTTCATCGTGGAGCTATCAACTTCATTTCAACAATCTATAACGTACGAGTCCGTGCTAGGAGAAGCCTCTTGTATATAACTCCCAGTCCCTTAGATAGCATAGCTCACTGACAAACGCCAACAGTCACTTCGTTATGTACGGTGCCATGCTGGGCAAAAGAGAGTAATACTTAGCTCAAATTCAAAGTATTATTTAGGCATACAATTCAAAATTTATACTTTAATCTTGATTTGTAAATTGATTGATTTGATTTAACAGTCCCCGTCAAAAACATTCTTTTTGACATTTATTTTTAGAGCATTACTACTGAAGCTTGATCCGATTAAGGTATAACCCTGATAACAAACATACAACCTTTTTACTAAAACCAAGCTTGAAACTAGAAATTGACTTCAACTGTCCAGTATTAGGGGTGAAATCGAGCCCTTCAGAGTTCTTTGAACAAACCTATTATCTCTTTAAAATTTTATTGCAAATGTAAATTCGCTCAATAGTGGTAATTTCTGATTTCAATTGCAGAAATGATTTAAACGACGATTTAAATGATGTAAACCAGTACACCAGTTTTATGAACTATGTTTTATTAAAACACTCAACCGACTCCTTGAACTATTATTAGCTAGAATTAAAGTTAGGATATTTTTATACTTCATAGACTTTTAACTAGTAACTAGAGCTAGTAACATAAGCTTAAATTGTTAAACTAACTAGTGGCAGCGTAAACCAAACAACTCTATTCCCTCCCCAAGCCCGTAGAAAATGCTATGCTTGAATCTAAAGGTTACAACATAGTCGAAAGTATCTTAAGAAACTCCGCAATTGTCCAATCAGATGGCAATGGCTGCTATAAGTACCTCCCGTCGTAGCAGCCGCTGCTACAGAGGACAAATACTATTATTAACGAAACCATTTTTTGAAATTTTTTTTATTTCAAACAGCCGCTTTTTCTTTGGAGTCCGTAACATATTTATCATTTATCCGGAGTGGTGAAATAGTTCTAATAAGATTCGTATTTGGCAGTAGACATGAGTAAGTGCCAATTGATTTCCCCTGTAAAAACGATTTTCCGCCTCAAATACAGATCATTCTTAATGCATGCAGCAATTTGATTCTATTTCATCTTGCACGGAAGAGTTCCTTAGCCCGCTACAGAAAATTGCAAACTCATTAACATGCACTAGCCGTACCCCCGGCATTAACATACGCCGGTCTAGCCGTTTCCCGCATACCTGAGCGAAATACTGTAGTGGGCAGTATGGAATGAAAAGGGTGACGACTGCCCCCTGCTTCCTCCTCCGAACTTCCCTGCGGTCTGATCCATCCCCCCACCCCCGTAACCCCTTTCCCGTCCCGGATTCCCCTATTGAGTGGTCTGAATATCCCCATCTCTGCTCCCCCTCCATTTTAACCCATGCTGATTTGTTTTGTTATGGAAGTAAATGTCTTTTCAATGGAGGATGCTCAATTGTACGTTTCTCTGTTCTGATACCAAGCCCAAAAAACCAAACAACGGTTGTGCATGCAGTGATTGTTACTCAACTCAACCAACTTTTAAGAGCTAGCTTTATTAATGCAACTAGTTGTGCCCGGGCCCCCCCCCCCCCCTCCAGGTGTTTGGTCTTCGGTTTTAAATTTATCAAACCGAAGACCGAACATGTGAATGGCTCCCACATATACCCTCCCGGATACACGCTTGCCTGCCTCCCCCTCCAGGAAAACGTCTCCCCGTGACATTCTCCCTTTGGTGCAGCTCCAGAAAACTCGCTGGCGTTGTGTTTGACTGAAGGCTAAAAAAAACCTATCACTGAGAAATACAGCATTCAGTAAGCAAGTAATATGTTTAAGTTAATCCTTTGAAACAATTCACTTTGGTAGCGCGCATTGCCCGCCACACACACTTGCCCTGGTGCCCTCTCCCGCACCCCCCGAAAACGACGCCCCTTGACATTTCCCCTTTGGTGGAGCCCCAGAAACGTTGCACGTGTATGTTTATAGGCATTCAGTAAGCAAGTAACCCTATGTTTGAGATTAAGTTAATCCTTTGAAACAATTCACTTCGGTACCGTGCATTGCGACATTGTTGCAAGCAACGATTGTTGTCGCCCACTTAAAGAAACTTTCTGGCCTGCGCCTTTCCATCGTATCAGGCTGCCAATTTCGAGGCCCATTGAGGGCCTCGAAATCTAGACACACGCTAGTGTGTCGCCGCCAAGTAACAGTAGATCATCCCATTGTAGACATCCGATTGTTAA
>JAHWFP010265446.1:54810-89652 GCA_023313725.1 Lithobius niger
TATGCAATCATGTTGTAAATCTATTCTGACTTCTGGCATTCACAGTTCTGGGAGTCTGGGTTTAAAATAGTATCCCCGTTACAGATCTGGTAGGACAGTCCCAGTCGACGATCTCTTCTTTAGACCTCAAGTGGCTGCCATTTTAGAGTGTTCAGCAAACCAGAGACCCATGTATCAATCAAATTTGCTGAACACAATCCGTGAGTCGCTCCACAAAAAAACTGACCCAACATTTTCTAAGTCCAACTTTAATTAGCATCCCTCTGAACCAGGATAGGACAGAAAATCCATAAAAGGGGGGAAGATTTCTGTCCTCTCCTGGTTCTGAGGGGTGCTAACTAAAGTTATTTGTACTTAGAAAATCTTGGGTCGTCAGTTTTTTGGGGACCACCCTGGTTATAAATTTTGCTGAAATTAGCTCATTTTTTTTTAAGCTGATGCTTCACAATAATAGGAAGTCTCGTCTGTAAACAATGCAGACACTACCTATTACATGATCCCCGATCACTACGAACAACAGGGAATAAATCCACGACCATGGCATCAGTTAATTTCAACTAAGTTTCAGTAACAAATGGGATATCAGATTTTTTCGCCTCCTGCAGTATGTTGATTTCGGCTGAAGTTTAACCAAGTTTTTTGCATTTATTTTACGATTTAGGCTTTAATTGTGCAGATGTTTGTATCAAATGTCGTTTTGTTTGGTAAATTGTACAGCAGCATTTACATCCTGCATAAATCATAATAGCGATGGTTGTTGCGACTTTGGGTCATTTGATTTGATTTGTTGATTTTGAAAAAAAGCAAAGCTAATGGGTGTCTGCATTAATTCACTGAAAGCATATCCCTGCAAATTTTGCACTTGTTTACGTAAAGTCTGCTCATGTATGGCTATGCCGCAATCGTTTTAAAATTTTGTTTCGGCATTTAATAAGCCTACAACAGCTGTTACGTGTCGGCCATTAATGAATATTACAGTACTTTTTTTTTAACTTGGCTGGTTCGCATGGTTGTTATCAGTTATTGCACATGTACTATCTTGCTTGTGATCGAGGAACCTCGGCAAAGGAATGAGGAAGGTTAACAGCTTACCTGTGAATGTAATTCTCACGATTGGTAGGCAAGTCATAATTTATTACAAGTGAAACTTGCTGCACGTCAATGCCTCGTGCCAAGAGGTCAGTTGTAATGAGGACACGGCTGGAGCCGGAACGGAATTCACGCATGATAACATCACGCTCCTTCTGATCCATGTCCCCGTGCTGTATCAAATAATAAGATATATACTCGGAAAGGTTCTTAAAAATTTACAAAATTCAGCTAAAATGTGCTATAAACATAACTTACCATTGCAGACACAGTGAATTCTCTTTGGTTCATTTTTTCAGTAAGCCAGTCAACTTTCCGCCTCGTGTTGCAGAAAATAACTGCTTGCGTTATGGTCAATGTCTCGTACAAATCACATAGCGTGTCTAGTTTCCATTCCTGAAATAAAATGCATTAGGTTATTTTCTATTACGAAAAATTACCAAAATGTTTTTTCCTTGACAGCTAACAGGCTTCAAAAATGACATGTACAGCGGCTAAACTGAACTTTATTACAATGTAAACATCTATGTCAGTATCCAAAATAAAGCTCGGTTTGTTAATTGGCAAATCCAATGGCAGCTAACAGCATACTAAACTGTCGAAATCAAAACCGAATCAAAAATCATCTACTAACATTAAGGCTGTACCGAACCGAACATGGCCGAACTGAAGGTGTTCGGCGTTTCAAACGCTAATTACCAAACCGAACATATTTTCACTTCTAATCGACGGATTTTGACGTTTGAATACACCATTTTGAAGGTTTTTTTGCCAGCTTTCTGTTGGTCCAAACCACAAGTTTCTAGCTCTAATGGTTCAGAAGTTATAAGGGAAAAAGTAAAAGTAATGGAGATTTTTTTATGTTTAAACAGAGTTTCAACATCTATGGACTTACTGCTTGCGTTAAGTCCACGTGAAAATACCTACATTTGTTAAGAAACTTGTGCTTTGATGACTCTTTGTGAACTAAGTTCTTTTACATTTTAGTTTGAGATAGATTGGTTTGGTACATTTTTGTTCGGTCCGGAAGTGTTCGGTTCGGCTGAAAAATTCTTGTTCGGTACAGCCTTCACTAACATTAATTGCTGAGTGTGAAGATCCAGGGTACTACATTCAGACCGAATGGCATCTTTATTATTGTACATGAAGCAGAAGAGGTATGATTGACGCTTGTAGAGCGATGTGAAGGTAAGCATCTTCCTATTCTATGGACATTGTGCAATCATTTTTCAGTGAATGACGGATGGTTTCTAGTATTTCCTTTTTAAAATGGTCGTTGTCTACACATTTGTTGAGAGGCTTAAGATTGAAAATTGGTCTCTGCCATATTTCTTTGGGCGTAGGAGGATCAAGCTGTAAAATCCTGATCCCGAAGGATGGTGTCGTTCCTGAATGGCACCTTTTGTTAGTAGGCCTTGAACTTTTGACCAAGGCAACTACCAGGGAGAAGGTTGGGCGAGTGGCGGTTTGTCGATGAAAGTTAGTGAAAGTGTGCTTGATCGCTGATCATTGCAATGCTTGCTCTTCCCTCCTCCTGGGAAGGAGTATGGGCTCCATCTATCAGGGGTGATGCTCCTGTTGTTTCATCCCCTCGGTTTGTTGAAAGGATTGGTTTGTTCTCAGGACGGCGATTTTTGTTTTTCTTTACGTTTGACTGTGGCTGGGTCTTGGGCAGTTGTCCCGGTTGTCCTGGCTGTGAAAAAGTTTGTAGGGCTTATAGTAGGGTTTCTGTTGCTACTTGGGTTTGTTCTCCTTGGCTTTTTTTAAAATATCATATCGAGGTGCAAGGCTTGGAATTTGTCCATGAAAGAGGATGTCGGACTTGAGGATAGGTTGATTCCGCATTGATGTTTGGTTGAGTCATTTAGATTCGACGCTGTTTGTAGGACGAGGTCTCGCATCAAAAAGGTTAGTGTTGAACAGCGTTTCTCCCCAACTGCCCACCCAATCGCATGTTTTGGGTGTATAACACCAACAACATATTTTGTACGATTCAGAGGGGGAGGGGGGGGGAAGGAAGAAAAACTACAAATACAGCTTCGCTTAAAAAGAAAACACCCCTCAAGCTCTTAACTCTGTAATAATTTACAGTAAATCGTGTTTAAACGTCCAGTTATGCTAACGCCCAGCCCCCTAAAATGCTTGAAGGTCAGAAATCGTGATGTACTGTTGTTGCCGCCCACCCCTTAAAAATCGTCTTTTTTCTGGCGCAAATTTAACTAAATTCTTAACGAAATCAACGTTCCATCCACTTAAATCTTGCTAAAAACTTCATACATTTAACAAAATCAATCCAACACGATTCACAGGAGCGTTTGTGATCACGGAAAGGTCGGAAATATTAGGCCTCGCGATCAATCATTGACGTGCGTGATCTGGGTTCAGTCTAGCAAAAAAACAATGCCTTTATTCTTATGATTCACAAATTCAGTTTATTACACGTCCTCCTTCCAATATCCTTCCTAACATAATTTAGGTTAAAACTAATTTATAATCATTAACTTTCAAAATGACAGTGCCATTCACGTACAGGAAGCAAATGACTTGTTACTTACAAGGTCATTCCATTTCTCAATTGCCAACCGGATCATGTTTTTGGCCGGCCAGAAGATAATTTTTTTTTTACGCGGTCAAACCGGATCTCTGGCATCAGTCGTGTCACGTTTTTGAGTATATGCGTCAACACCAAATGTGCCTGTGATTTTGTTAGAATTGGATTTGAGGATCCTCATAGTGCCTTCCCAGTTGATTCGGTGTCGGTGTCTGCCATGTGCTGCTTGACCCTCGTGCGTATTTGTCTCTCCCACATAAAGAGCATCACAGTCCCCACACGGAACTGGCCGTCGTGGGTTTTCCTAATATGCTTTACTGGCTACCAAAGTGAAGCCAGTAAGCAAGAAAGGGAAGCAGTAAGGGAATTGAAGAAAAACAGGCCCCATCGAACAGACCCTCTAGTAAACCCGTGCTATGTTTATCATACTCCAATTTGAGTATTATTTTTCGCAGTTTTTTTTTTAAATGGTGGTGTTTGTCACCGTAGGGTCTCCGCGTGGAGAAAGCACGATGGCATATCTATGGCAGCCAAGTACGAGGCGTTTTCGATGTTCTGGTGCAAGAAATGTAAAGTTGAGTTTTTATCGTGAGAAGAGGTGGACAATAATCAGCAGAAACCTTGCGTGTTAAACTTGAAGTGTCTCGATTGCGGAGGACTCGTTTCTTTTTACGATGAAGTTTTGGCGCACAACAACCGATGCGATGGAAAAATGATCACGCTTGAAAAAAATCAAGTTTGGATGTGCATATTTTACTGCAAAGCTTGTCGGGAAGTATTTTCCCGATTTAGCAAAAGCAACGGTTCACACCAGGATTTCACATTAGTCTCTTCCGATGAAGGAAGAGACGGTTTCGGTATCGGAAGATAAAAAAAAGACCGACGATGATTGACGAAGGAAAAAAACGAGAGCTTCCAATGTCTAACGAGATTTTTTATGTCAATACTGCGAAAAGACGTTCAGGAACAACAGATATAAATGGAGGCATGAAAGGCGTCATGAAGGAAAATGTAAAGTATTCCGCGAATCGTGCGGCGCGATTTGCTCGTACAGTCTCGCGTATAAACGATACTAGTATGGAGGGGCTGTAAAACAACGTGGAAGGGAAATTGGAGTGTCTTCAAATGGCCTCAAATTTCAACCTGGTAGTAAACAACGTCAGATCTCTAGTCGTAATAAGGATGATAGATATTTTCTGTGGTTCGAAAATCCCGATACGCCAATCCACGGAACTAAACACATGCTCACACTCATGCGAGCGAGTGACACGAACGCCATCTTCAAAGCAGCGGCAGCGGCCAATGGCAAAGTCGTTCTAAATAGCATCAGCTGGATCGTTCCACATGTCACTGCCTCTGACGAGCAGAAACTCGTCAATCAATCTCATCAACCACGGAGCCACCGTGGATTTAGGAATTAGGCACTGGCATTACCATAGCTGCGTGCTCCCTCAAAATACCAGCTTCACCTGGCACGTGCCGACTACTTCCGCGATTGAAAAATATAGGTGGATAGTTCTAGCTTTTCACACTAACAGGTGAAAAAAATCCTGGAGTAACAGGTAAAAAATCCTGGAGTGTTCGTTCACTGCAAAACGCTCACCCGACTAAATTATCCGGGGTTCGGTACTCTTATGAAGGGACTGCTCACCTACGGCTGGGCAACCGGCTCTGCTCGGTCAGTTCTGGGTGCTGGATACTGCGGCTTCAGTCACGGCTGAACTAACCGAGAACTTGGGATTCAAACAGCGGCACGCGTCCATCATCATTGAAAAAACTCCCAAGGGAAGTTCGCCATCCCTCTGAAACACATCACAGGATTTTTTGAAAATCCCGATAAGCTAATCTACGGAACTAAATACGAGCTCACACAGATGCGAGCGAGTGACACGAATGCAATCTTCAAAGCAGCGGCAGATATCCGTTTCTCGATTTGAATGCAAATTACGCTACTGGAGAGTACGTCGGCTTGTACAGAATGGCGCAGCAATTTAGGCAGCTGTGCTACAACATCAACGACTTGCCTATCGTCTCGTGGTGTTGGATTGCTCCAAGCAGTCCGAGTGGCTTTAATCGGGAATCATGGATATACAAGTCACACTGAAGTTTAGGGCAGCAGTGCCAGCCAGCACTACTTGTCACGCTCTGCTCATTGGAGACAAGAAAACTACGAGGCAGGCAAAGTCGAAGTTGTTTATTAAGTAATAACTATAATAATAAAAAAGATATGGCGCTCAAAACAAGATCACGAAAAAAGAACGGCGGCTTTTTGCCGTTGGCATTGCTAGGACCAATTTTAGCTGGGATTGGAGGATTGGTGGGCGGAACAGCAGGGGTGGTATCTGCCATAAAAAAGGCACAAAACGATTCAAAAATTCTGGCTGAACTAGTGCGGAGCACAAGTGGAAGGTTCTGGCTCAAAGAAAAAAAATTAGGCAAAAAGAAAATTGCCCCGTGGCAGAGGTCTTTGCTTAAAACCACCAAGGTTTAATCCGATTTAATAAACCTTTAACTTTGATTTAAACGGGTTGGCTAGAGTAATGAAAATTCCAAAATTCAGAGGTACAGACACGCTTCCCTTAAAAATTGGCCTACTGGTGAAAATGGAACAGTAAACTTGGAAGATTTCCATGATGGAGACGGAAGTCACTGGGTAATTTATTCCACCGTTTCGGGAGACCCTTGTTATTTTGATAGTTTTGGCAACATGGGTTTTCTGCGGTCTGTGGCAAACTACTTAAGATTAGGATGTGAAGAGCCATCTGATGAAAGGTTATGTGCAAATCAAACTGGAAATAAACGTCTTCTGGGTGAAACTCTTCGAATGCCTCTACCGCGATGGGCAAATCTTTTTTCTATTACGTAAGGAATTTCGAAAACACTAACTGTCGAATACTCAGATCGCTGCAGTGTAAAATTGCTTTATGAAATAAACCTGAACTTGTACACACGAAGCTCGAGAGAGGACCGGAATTAACGTACCAATCGCTCCCTTTTTCCAAAGAGCTTTTCATGCTGAAACTGATCAGCATGAAACTGTTTTCATGCACAAATTTTTTCGTAGCGGCGTCACTCGGCAAAAGTTGGTTTGGTTAGGTTTCTAATCTATTTGTTCGCGGCATTAAAGTGCTCTTTCCGATCGTCTTGTAACACAGCAGGGGTCGAATTTCCAAATTTTGATCCGGGTGCAAATTTGCACCCCAAATCTGTTACTGGGGTGCAAAAAAAATTTCTTTGGGAGTGCAAAACCAAAATGTAAACCAACACTGTGGTCTATTTTATAGCCATCGAAAATTTAGCAACTCAATAATATCTGTTTTCCTACATTTTGCTTAAAACTGACTAATTTCGCTATTTAACTGAAAAACCTATCCACATAGTTTCTGGTCGTACTGTAATTAGCAATTCCTGTGAACATATACTTTCGTTGCTGCGTCAGCAGCGTGCTGGGGAAAGCTATGTCCTTAATTTGCTCTTCTTGGCATAAAAATTCCCGTCAACCTCATCTAAGTATAATGCATCTGGTTTGATGCTAGATATGGCGGAAGCCAACGTTTCGGAGAATAATGGCAGGAGGCAAGTCAGTTTTAAGGTTCTGAACGTCCGTTCTGAACTTCAGGTTCGATTGCAGCTGCAAGTTTAGTTACACGCTTGCTTTGCATGTCGTAGTTGTTTTCGAGGGTTAAAACGTACCCTAGTCTATGCACTCCTCTCGGACCGACTCCCACCACTTCACTCCCTTCCCCTCTCGTCCTTTTCAATACGAATCTCTTCCCCCCCCCCCCTAAGTATGAGAGTAGCCTTGAACAAAAAAAGCTGAAAAAGTACATTTTGCCAGCCCCCAGCCAGGCCGGCTAAAAATGGTTTCTTTTTACCTAAAACATACTTAACCTGATAATTTTAGCATTACATTCCTCGAATGTGATGTCCTCCTGGAGGTTTCTTCCAGTGCGCAGACGCCTGCTTCCATACCCCAACTGCGCATGCGCGTCGCAATACTCCCTTATAAAAGCTAGAATGTGGACGCTTTCGGCATTCATTTTACTCTCAATGTGTCAGGCAGTGACTCGAGAGGGGAGGAAGGGCGGGAATACGGTTAAGTATGTTTTAGGCAAAAAGAAACCATTTTTAGTGTTCTTTCTTTATTGCCAAAACATCTTAACCTGTTAGCATTATCAGTTGACTTCATCCATCAAAATTGGTGGTGGGCACCGCCTTGACGGGCGCCCCGGGATGCAAGAAGCAGGCTTAGTCTCCAAAATTTTTTATCTGGAAGAAAAAATTGCACTGAACAATGTAAACAGGAACTTGGATCCCTTTCGTAGGGATTGGTGGCCCCGAAAAGGACCTTTGTTTAGTGGGTCTTGCTTTCGTCTGGATGGCTTGCTTCTGCTTCATTCTGAATGCTTAAGGGGGGCTTGACCACAGTCCTGGCTGTGACGATCGGTCCCAGCCGGTGTAGTCCAGATTCTTCTCTTGACAGACGTGAAAGTTGATTGATGACGCCATAAGGCTGCTGCCAGGATTTCATCAATTGGGGTGGCGTTGTGGTGGGCCCATGATGTGGATGTAGCTCTTACTTCATGTGCCGTTACACTCAAGCTCTTACTTATGTTTTGTTTATCGTAAGTTGCTTCGATTATTTTCTTTATCCAGCGTGATATCATAGAGGCTGATTTTTTGGCCGTACTGGAGGTCGACGGGGTGAAAGAATTGATTTCCGCCTTTGCGAATGTCCTCGTGTTGTGTGCGAGCGAGGTAGAAACGTAGGGTCCTGACCGGCAGAGGAGCTGTTCAGGTTCGTTGCCCGTGATGTTGGGAAAGGCAGGGAACGTGATTGGTTTAGATGGTTCAGATGGTTTTTGAGTTATTGCTCTAAATGATGCTCTAGGGTTGAGCGTGACTGAGGATAAATTCGGACCGAATATGCAGTACGCTGGGTCTGCCGAAAGAGCTTGAATCTCGGAGCATCTGAGGCTGGCTGACAAGGTTACTAGGAAGATAGTTTTCCGGGTCAAGAGATGAAGGGAACTGTCTTGCATAGGTTCGTACGGATTCTCCATTAGAGATTTTAGAACGAGGGATAAGTCCCAAGTCGGTTACGGAACGTCTGGTTGGACGTTCATTTTCGAAGGAATGTAGAAGAGATGAGATGCGATAGCCCTCTTTTGTTGGCAGCTTTGAAGACTTGAGTTAAGAGATGAACGATACACCAGGATAGTTGATCCTTTTAGTTTGTCTATGTTGAACAGGTCTGTGAAAAACTTCAGAAAATCGGGAAGAGGGGGTCGATTGAATTTGTATGTTTTGTGATACACCAATGAATCCATTTTGACTAGTGGCTGTCGTACATTTGGTTGGTTGGGTCTCTAGTGGCTTTTGAGGCGATGCGTTCGGCCTCTTCGTAATGAATTCCAGCCTTCTTGAGGCAAGAAGGAGGCAAGTCAGTTTTAAGGTTCTGAACGTCTGTTGCCAGAGTAACTTCAACTTCAGGTTCGATAGCAACTTTCGAGGTTTGGGTGTAGGTTTGGGTGTAGCTTTCGAGGTTTGGGTGTATTACTAGGTTTAGGAGAAAAAGAACCATGCTGCTGACGGCCAGAGTGGGCTATTAGACGAAATAGGCTCTGGCTTTCTTCTATCTTTTGTAGTTCCTGTGGTAGCAATTTGAAAGGAGGGAACAGGTAAGTAAATAGGTTGTGCCATGTGAATGTCAGGACATCGACCGTGATCGCCCCTTCGTCCGGAATCGGGCTGATGTAGATGGGAAGTCTGGCATTGTGCTTCGTGGCGAACAGGTCTAGCATCGGTGTGCCCCAGATGCTGAAGAGAGATTTGCAGATGGATTTCTTAAGGCACCGTTCGCCCGTTGGAGAGTCTGCAATCACATTTCTGTTGCCTGGGATGTGTAAGGGCAGGAGCGTGATGTTGTTTGAACAGGTTGAAGATTTACAAAGTCAAGAGGTGAAGGGATCTTGATTTCTTTCCTCCCTCCTTTTGGATGTAAGCCAAGGCTGTTGTGTTGTCGACTTGGATCTGGACTACTTGATTTTGGATATGAGGAAGGAAGTGTTGAAAGGCATAGTAGATTGCCCGTAGTTCGAGGATGTTGATGTGGTCTACGCATGACGTCGGCCACTGGCCTGATATCTCGTGGTTGTTTAGGTGTGCGCCCCAGCAGACTTTCGAAGCATCTGCGAAAACGATGTCTTCGTTACATTCGTAACGTCCGACCACCATAGTCCAAGGGCATTGTTTGTCCGGTTTTAGTTGGTTGATCGTACCGTTGTCGATGCGTTGATCATGAAAGGGCCTGACCATCCATCGGCCTAAGGGATTAGGTTTGCCATTGTATCTATTTTCTCAACTAGGGATTTAATTCTCGGAGGGAAGAGCTCGGTCGTTTCCGAAAGAGCCGGATGTGAAGGAGAAGATCCTCTATGCGGTCGGGTGAAGGCCCGATTCGGGCTGATTCGGATGAGGCACAGAGGAACGCCTCGGGCCGGTGAAAGGCGGAATTTCTAGAAATTTACTCCAAACCCTAGGGTGTTTAGAAGGAAGATGGTCTTGTCCCTGTTGAGTTTCAGTCTTTCGGGGTCAGGGTCGTTGAGAGCCCAGTCGTCCAGGTAAGCGCTGGCTTTTATCTGGTTTTGGTGGAGATGTGCCAATATTGGTTTTGGAACCATGGTGAAAATTCTTGGTGCCGCATTAAGACCGAAGGGAAGAGAACGGAATTCGTAAAATCTTCCGATTTTAGATGAAATAAAACAGGTGGGTTATCGCCGGATGAAGCGGGATTTGAAGGAAGGCGTCTTCCAAGTCTATCGTTTTTGTCCAATCGTTTTGTTGGAACGAAAGGCGGATTGATTCTAACGTTTCTATTTTGAAGTGTTAGTTGTAAATGAACTTGTTTAGTGGTTTCATGTTGAAGATTAGGCGGGAGCCTCCTGACTTCTTTGGTCGGGTGAAGAAACCCCGGGCATGGAGAGTGGCATTCTACGATGGCTTCCTTTCGTAGTAGTTCCGAGATTTCGAATGAAAGGGAATCTGATACTGGTGTGGTGAAGGTCCACGGGGGTGATTTTTGTAGAGGAGGCAGAGTTTGAAGGGTCGGATGAAAGCCGTGTATGATTATGGAAAGGATCTCCGTGTTGCGAGTTAGGCTTTGCCAAGCTGGGAGAAAATGGCGGAGTCTTGCTCCGACTGGAAGGCAGGAAAGGCGGGAGGCGTCATTGTTGGTTTTTGCGAAAGGAGCTCCTGGCCCCTGGTAACGAGATGCGGCTACGTCGATCAGGAGTCGAAGCTCATTTTTGGTTGCGTTGGCCGGAACGGGAGCATGGAGCGTCGGTCCGAAAGGGCTGCTGATGTCTCGGCTGAAAGGAAGAGATGTCATTTGTTTTGGCCGATGGAGGCATGGGAGTCTTGTTCCATTCGTCCGTTGAAGGGCGCAGGTTTGGTAGTCTGTTTCTTTGCATGTTTTTGGGCTTCGCCGTGTCTTGTTTGCGAAGGGAGGTCTACCTTGTTTTCGGAATGAACCGAAGGGAACCAGTTTCCTGGATGGTGATGGCGGTTCGGCTTTCGGCTTGAGTGTGGTGGCTTGCTTGCGGAGATGGCAGCGAAGGAGCCAAGATGACTGCCGTGTGAAGGGAGGTCTTCTTCGTTATCGGAATGAACCGAAGGGAAACCAGAACATTAAGTGGTGAAGGCATGTAGTGATGGCTACGTCGCACGTTTTCGGCTTTCAGCTGGACTGTATTGGCTTGCTTGCGGGATCAGCAGCGAGGGGCTATGATGACTTGCATGTGAAGGGAGGACTTCTTCGTTATCGGAATCAACGGAAGGAAAACCAGATTACTGTATGGTGGACTTGTGTAGGGGCGGCTACGTCTTACGTTTTTTGCTTTCAGCTGGAGTGTAGTGGCCAACATGATGTCTTCCGTGTGAAGGTAGGTCTCCTTCGTTATAAAAAAAAAAGGCCGAAGGGAACCCAAATGGTGTATGGTGAAGGTATGACGGGACGGCTGGTTTACCGGTAAATTGCTACTACTACTAAAAGATTTGTCGCGCACCTATCCACTCGGGACATAGCGCCAGAGACCCAAAGGGAAAAACCCTTGAAGCAAACAAGCTGTGCAGCAGTAAAACTTGACCCAAGTTAAAGAAAAAGCACACAAAAAACAAGAATCCAAACGACCACTCGCATCCACTGGGCAAAGGGTAATCAAGGTTCAGCCAGCCATTTCAAACTCATTGTTCCTAATAATTTTACTGCAAAGGCCACTAAAAACTCCCCTAAACTCCTGCAGGCATTCTTCAGGCCTGCTTCAACTGAAACCAGCGGGCACAACCTCAGTGAAACTTGGAACGTGCGCCAGAGCGGAATG
This sequence comes from Lithobius niger, assembly GCA_023313725.1. Lineage (NCBI taxonomy): Eukaryota > Metazoa > Arthropoda > Chilopoda > Lithobiomorpha > Lithobiidae > Lithobius > Lithobius niger. Next base: position 66,832 of record JAHWFP010265446.1, read on the forward strand.
GCAAGTCGCACTGATGAAGGACGTGGTCACGATCTTCAATGGGATGGCCACACTCACAACAGGGATCTGGCTTGCGCTTAATTCTGTTAAGATATTCCCCTAAGTTCCCATGACCAGTAATGGTTTTCACAACCTTAGAGGAGAAAAATCTTTCTTTAAACTCCACTTTTGGGCAGAAGAAATGTAGTGGTGGACCTTCAGTTCTGTCCCATGAAATCTGCTAAGCAGTTATAGTATCTTTCTCTGACACAGCTTTAGGCAGCAATAAAGAATAAATATCCGATAACATAGTTCCTTCTTTAGCAAGACCATCTGCACGTTCATTACCTTTAATCCCAATGTGTGCTTTTACCCAACCAATAGAAATAGCTTTTTCAGCACATAAATCACGGAGTAGGCAACGTGCAACTTCTTGTAAAGTGGATGGGGTGAATCCTACAATTGCTATCAATGCTGCCATTGAGTCGGAGTGGCCATTGAGTCGGAGTATACGTCAAGGGCAGAGATATGCTGGAGGCAGTCCAAAGCATAACGAAGTGCAATGGTGATGGCATGTATTTCTGCTTGACAGAATTTCTTTCGTCCAACCGACATTTATCTGAGCGAATCTCAGCCATGTTGAACATCACCACGAATCCACAGCCAGTACCGCTAGAAGTTTTAGAGCCATCGGTGAAAATGCAAGTTGCAGCGCAGTTCTCTTCAGAGTATGATGCAATTTCTCTAAAAGGATCGCTTCGAGGGATGAGAGAAAAGTGTTGGCGGGATTCTCTCTTCGAAAATAGGCTCCCTGATTCTTTCACAATGAATGTATCTTTTGTAGGCCACTGAGGAACAGGGTGGAACACCAGCCACGACATATAGGGACTCAGTAGCAACATTTCTGTAGGACTTGGTCAAAACTAGAAGGAGTGGTCGACAAGCCGAATCCAAAAGCTTTCTTGGTTTACACTTGGTAGCCCGATGGCCGGCCCCACAGCTCGGCTCCATACAAGGGGTAAGAAACATCTCAAATAAAGTATGCGAAGCACAGATGCAGGCATGCCCCAGTTCTTTGTAGCCACAATTCGAATCTGTTTCACCGGTAAATTGCTCACGGACAATTGCTCGTCCGAAAATTGACCGTGCGGTTAATTGCTCGCCACATTTAAAAAAAAAAACAGGGCTTTACTCCTAAAAATAGTTTTTACTTAGCCTAAAATACTTACCTCACAGTTATCACAGTTTGTCTCCCCGTTCTAGACGGTTCGATGCGGGATGAGGGTGGGTTCCTACAGGTAAGTATTTTAGGCTAAGAAAAAACTATTTTTAGGGGTAAATCCCTGTTTTTACTGCTAGCCTAAAATACTTACCTGTATTTTATATATGCTGACTTTGTCCTACCTAAATAGATGGCGTCGAACCCACGCCTTTGCAAGACCTAAAATCACATAAACTGGAACGTGTGTGAACGCAGTAAGCAACCTATAACCCTTACCTTAATACTTTACTACTTTACCTGCCGCGGTGAATTGATACCCTGTTACCTGACGAGGGGGTCCCCACACACTGTGGGCGATGAAGGTATTGCGGTTCCTCCAGCGACCAGCTTCGATAATTTCCTCCAACAGCGTTCCAGCTGCTAGCGCCGATGGTATGAACCCCGTGCATATGAACACCGCCCCCTGGCAGGATTGCCAAGAGCAACGTGCTCCTATGATAGTTCTGCCTATCGCTCTACCGTAGAGCCCTGGTGATTGGTGATGCAGGGTCGTGCGAAAAGTACCCACCATCTTTGGTGAGCTTTACGAACAGTGGGACTCATGGCCTGTCTCCACGGTACGAAGTCCCAAGAGCTTCAGTTTCCTCACATAACCTTTTGGGTCAAGTGAGGAAGGCCCTCACCACTCGGAGGGCACAGAACCTATCCGAGAATCCTGGTTCCAATGAAGGGGTTAAGGTTGACACCACAACTGTCGGTGTCTCATCCGTCTAGAGTTTAAAGTGAGGTTTCCGTGGGAGGCATCCGCCACTGCTCAAACCGGGTGGGGGGGGGAGAGAGAGAGAGAGAGAGGAGAAAGGGAAGGGAGGGGGGGGGGGCGTGCAAAATATGCAGAATGCATGGAGGCTCCCCTTAAGGGCACAGTTTTCGCATCATAGGACACGGTACGCCGAAGGACTGGGTAACTCATAACATCACTGTACTTACACATGTCTCCTTGTTTCCCCGACTGCCAACCCTGAATATATGCCAAGTCGAATAGAGAACTAACGAACTCGTAAGGTTCCCATGGTGAAGGTTGTCATGCCCTAACCGTCTTAACACTGCATCACTCCAACTACCCTCTCCACATTCCTTCATAGATCTGTAAGGAAGCGTCGCGGTGACACTCCCTCACCACATTGGAGACTCCCTTGGATGACCCTCCTTTGACACGCTCGCTTTCACAACCTACCGGCGTGATGGTGTAGGAGCGTAGGGTTTGGGTGGAGTGTTCTGGCCAGATGCTGTTAAGGGAAGTCGACCTGGTCCGCCGACTTCGGTGTCCAGGTGTCCACAGTTCTGCCAGTTGTAAACGATCGGCCCCGCCCTTTGGCCACCAAATTTGCACACTGGCTGTCCCACGATACTAGCAAGCCCCACGGAACGTGCGGTTGCAAGGTTGAGCTGGGATTGTCCGCACTCGGCAGTGACCCGCCTTAGACCCGGACTGGGATACGATCGAGTCCGCGCATTCCCGTCTGTTCTTGTGTCCTTCCTGGCCACTACTGATTGCTAAGGATTCCAATCCGGACTGGGTCCGGCCGGTCCCCACTAATACCTGGTCGGAGATTTGTGGGGCAGGCCCTAAAACCACTGTTAGGATCGTGCACAATGTTCATCCTCCTACGTAGGTGAGGTGACATTATCCTGTACATTCACCAGTTTGTCAGCCCGAGCTGGTATCGATGAGGCAGTCCCCAGTGCCGTATCTCATCGTCCTCCAAATCTACCGATGTGCTTAAGTTTTCCCAGTTGGGTAGCTTCTCAGGTATAACCGCCACTGGACCCATCGACTGACCTTGCCCAGATTTACCTTTCGTCTGGTATAATGTGACTGCGACTAGCATAAATGAGACTCCAGCTACAATGCACCAGAACGAAGGAACTGCTATTGTCAGTGCTGCCGATCCCTCTCCAATCCTGTCGCATTGTCAGTGAAGGGTACAGCGTGTCAAGCTATCCCTTGAATCCATACAAGCAAAATCTACCAAAGTGGCTGGTATTCGGCTTGTAAAATTGTCTGAACAGAATTTAAGATAGCCGGATGAAATGCGTGTTCTTAGGTGAACACAAGATAAAATATATGAGTTGATGAAATTTGTCGGATAACAGTGACTTTGTCGTGTATTTTAGGTTCCAGGATACGGTAGATTTTGCGTGGGTGCTTGAATCACTATCACATCTCCCCAGAATTCGTACACACACCCTACCAAGTCCAGGCAATGTTAGAACATGTCCATAGCTGATCATGAAAACACCGCAGAAATCCATCAACCAATAATGCTAGCATAGTTGTAAATACCGTGTCAATCCACCCATGCACAGGCAATGCTGCTATAAAAGCCACCTAAATGAACTTTCCAAATAAACTTTACGCTACATCCCTAATCTTATTTTTACACTATGACCAAATTTCCGAGTCTTTAGACTTAATATTTTCCATCAAACCACAAAACGTCAGTTCCAGGTTGATACCAAGTCAAGTGTTACTGTCTTCGGCCTGTCAGCAACCAGGGCCGTAAGCCAATTGCTTGCCAGCTGGGAACCCACACAAGGTTCGCCCAAAATTCAATCAAGAAAAGTGATATCCTACTTGAAAGTGAGTGGCAAGTGCAATAATTATAAAATATTAAGACCACATAAGATGAAGGCTAAAATTACCTACCGGTTGACAATATATATGTTTATATTTAATTGCCAACCAAGTCACTTTGCCAGTTATAAAACTTGAATAATGTTAGCAATGTTCAACAATTATTCATCGCCAATAACATACTCCGCAACATTAATAAACAAAATCCATACCTTACAATCGCCAATTTTTACTCGTTAAAATTAAGAATATCCACAGCCAGGGAGCAGTGAATGCGACTGGCGTTACCACACATTCCAAGCATCGAATCACCAACAGTCACAACCCAAGTTACATGGAACATATATGCTTTGGCCAAACAACTATCAGGGAACAAATTGACTTCCACTAACCTTAAACATGAAGCCTATAAATATACAAGTTTCATCATTGGGGTATGATAAAAGTGTATAATTAACTATCTCCCTTGAATGTGTAGAATTGACAAAGCGTTACTTTAGTAGGCTTTAACAAAAAAAAACTTACTCAAGATTGTCTTGCTATACTATATTAAAAATGGAATATTAAATTATTCTCAATTTTAAGATTAACTTGCAATCAAAATTAATACATTGTATATAAAATACCAAATCATGATATGGCGTGCCCGCGGTTAATAACTGCGATACCCATGTGCACCAGCGGTCTGTGACTGCTACATGTGCCCTTCGTCTAGCGCTTGGGATGTAATCGATTACCGCCTGGATATACCAGTGGTTGACGATTTTTTTGCACTATGGGATCCACCAACTGCCCTCACGCAGAAAAGACTGGGAGAGCAGTGATAATGTGACTACGACTTACATACAGTTAACTTCCACAACACCACACCAGGAACAGTAACAGAAGTTTGATAGCATCTACCATCTCTCCATCCCTGTCGTATTGTGATTCAAAGGTACTGCGCATCAGGCCAGCCCTCGAATCACTGTCACATTTCCCAAGGTGTTAGACTAACACCAACCATCAAACACAACTACAGTATCAATGATCCAATGATAAACCATTTTGGAAACAATACTCGTAACCAACCATACACTAGACTTACTGTAGTAAGGTCAAAATAGAGGGCTGGGGTGGGGTTGACATTCCCCCCCCCCCTTCCCGGACGTCGAGTTGAGGGCCTGCATGCCATAATCATTACCTACCCCGGACGTCACCGCACAACAGCAAACACCACTTTATCGGTACAATCTATTAGAAACCGATAAAACTAACCGACCTGTCCCAACTTTCACCTGGGAACATGGACAGGTAACACAACCTGCCATCCTAGAGAATACACATATGACATGTGAGCACATGCAATACTGAATGGCCAACTTCTAGCCATTCCCGACTGGAGTGGAATGGCTCGAGACGTAGGAGATACTGCAAACTAAGCACGTCTCCCAAACTGGGCATCCCTTTCGCGAAGGCAGCCATTCACGTGAAACTTTTGGAAACGCCACACAACCCAACCGGCTGGTCCGGGCCCGTCGCAAGGCCGACGCTTCGCGTGTTTCCATATTTTATGACATGGACCCATAAATAGTTTAAATAAGAAATCAACTTTCCCACGCACAGACACACAGCGCTTTCGCCACCCAAAATTAACGCTCCGTCTGATCGAAACATCGTTTAACACAACGAAGCCGATCGTGTTCACGAACTGCCGACGCACACTGAATGCGTCACACTCACACACGCGACCAAACACATCACGACTCCATCGACCAACTCACTGAACGAAATGCCGTTATAAACACAAAGTCGGTCGTGTCTACAACTGCTCGATTATAACCTCCTTAATGGACCTTCTCTTGGACGGAAAACAAATCGCCAATTCGCCCCCCGTCCGCCATTGTCCCGGACTGGGCCGCTGGTCACCAGTCCGCCACTGTACTGGACTAGGACGATGTCCGCAGCACTAATAAACATCCGCCGGAATGCGGGACCCGGTGGACCAACAAACATTCAAAAGCGTCGAAACACCTTTCAGTGTCGATTACTTCACCACAGCCGCTTGGTCGGCTCTCCACTTCACCTCCACCTTTTCCATTTTGTTGCCAAGCACTGCGCTACCACGTCGCCATGTCCGGGGCCTGAAACGGGTTCGATGCAGACCCAGACAGCATGAAGGTCAGCGCATAAACAAAGGACGCGTCCGCTCCTATTGGCAGATGAGCATATCGTTTCATATCGTTGTTTCATGATGAATGTCTTCCTAAAACGGAGAATTCTGTAGCTGTCTGATGCAAACCACTTCGCTTGGTTGAATCTGCCCACAATGTTCTGATCGTCGCGATCGTCTGGGCCTAAATTGTCCACAATTCGGCACACTTCTAAACTGAAAATTCACAAACTCTGCATCGGCGACACCAGGCTTGTGTTTCCAATGGATTCATCTTCTTCCGCACTTTTGCTTCCCATAATCCGGGTTAAGAAGCGCATTTCACATATTTTGTAGGCTCTCTCATGATGAGAGAATATAGTAGCGACTGTCTCAGTCGTGTCCCAAGACCAATCGTGATAATAAGCTGGAATGGGGTGCCGCCTGGCGGCGGGCATGAGCCCCAAGGAGTACCATTGTAAGGACCAGTAGAGTAGAAATTTCATGTTTGGGACGGGTAGCATTTCCAAAACTGGAAAGCATATGTAAAATACAGGTAAGTATTTTAGGCTAGTAGTAAAAGAAACCATTTTTAGCCGGCCTGACTGGGGGGGGGGGGATAAAAATTTTTTAACGTCAATTCTAGTATTGCCAGGCCGACCTCGTCAAATTGGTGGCGGGCACCTTTTGAGCGAGTTCCCAGGAGTTCTGAGGCGGGTAGTCACCTACATGGTTGATACTTGGAGTAATCCAAGTGGTCGTGCCTGTAAGGCCGGTTCCCTCCCATTGTTATCACAATATTTATGAAAAACGAACAAGGGGAAGAGTAGGTGACAAATCTCCTTGAGATGATCTTTGGTCCACTGGCGGCGATCGGGGTGGAATGGTGTGCACGGGCTGGTGGAGAAGTCACGGAAATGGAAGATGGGTATGGGTCATCTGATAGGTTGAAAATGTTCGTCCGAGGATTGGCTCGGATGTTATTTCACATTTTTTTTTTTATAAATCCGTAAGTGTCTATTGTATTTAGCCGGCTGTGAGGAAGAGAATTAGATCATTTTGTTTACAATGTCCCCCCCCCCTTTTTTTTTTTACTGTTGTGCCGAAAGGTCCGGGATGGCATTTAAAGAGACCGGCTATGTCCCTGTTTATTGGTTGGAGGGACGAGTTTGGGAGCGTAGGCCCATGCAGTATTGTTTGGCTTTTGACCTGCATGGGACGCATGGAATGTCAGAGGATGACGTGTTGGTGATGTAGGGAAGTAGACTCAACGGAAGTGTCACATTACCACACAGAATATGCAAAGAGATTGTGGGATGACGCAGTTGATTTTGTGGCGTTCCATGACTGGCAAGTTGTAGGCGTGCGATGGAGTCTGGTTCTTGCTGCAACGTGGCTGTGGGAGAAAGACTTGAGTCGAATACCTCCATTGGTTGTGTAGGAAAAATTGCGGGCTTCAATCGAGGATCGTGAGAAGTGGCAAGTAGATTGGAATGAAGAAGGCGACAAGGGCGGGAGTAAGACCGTCCACCGGGTGTAGAAACCAGGGTGATAAAGCTAAAGGTGGGTTGAGCCCTGTGTGAAGAGGTGGAGGTGCAGTCTTGCCGTGTTTCGCGTCCAAAAGCAGTTTGTTGGCAAAGTTTTTGAGAAGCATTGAGTTTTGGGTTTTTAAAGCCTCAACTTCATTATGGAGTTTGGTAATTGCAGTGTGTTGCTGAAAAAGCACGTCTTGCAAGTGGAGAATATAGGGTTTTTACCTTGTGGGCATATTTATCGTACTGCTTGCGTGCCCGTGTTGAGGCGGAGCTTGTGACGCACTGTTTCCAAGATCTTGTCATGGTCGACTTCGACGATGTCGTCTGTGTCGAGGCCGTAGAGGGGTGTTGGATGCCTTGGAGGGGATGTCGGCAAGGTCACTTGAGGTGTAGGTGAATACGACTCGATCGACGGAGTGGTCGAGTCCAATCTAAGGGAATATGTCTCTTCGTCAGAGTTGACGTGATGAGAGAAGGGAGTGGCAGGGGCCACGTTGGGTTCCAACAGACGGGGTTCAAGTTCGAGAATTGCGTCGTTTGTGGGGGACGAAGGAGGCTCTTCTATAATCGTCAGATATGAATGAATGGAAACTGTACTGTTCGGAATGTCAGTTGAACCTGTGGTCTTGGTCCAAGACTGTTGTGATAGAGGCGTGTTGGCGCCGGAGTAGGACTGTAGTCCGCCTGGAGTCGGGGGAACAGCAATAGTAGTGAATGCAATCTTTTCATTGTTAGCTTATGATTGATTGCCTGCCATTTACGAGCAATGTTTGCCACGTGGCGAGTGGAATTGTTACGCAGATGAGACATGGATATTCATTAAGGTTTAAACATTTAAACGATGGTGAACCGTTTAAACGTTTTTAGATTTCCGTTTAGTACTAAACGTTAGAAAAAAATTCAGAACATTTTTTTTTTAACCAAAGTATGAGAAATAATATTTAAACTGACTAAAAACCAAGCAAATAAATAACTAAATAAATAAATAAACAGAGTTTATTTCTTAGTTATTAATTTTAAATTAAACCACCTCCACAAGCAAATTTTAATTTTTAAAATCCAGGAGCGCGGTTGATTAGTTTTACCAGGAGCTGCTTCTTTTCCTCCAGAGTGTCTGGAAAACTACGAGCTGCGTTGTGATTGGCTCAGCTGGACCTAACCTGCATTCCATCGCGACTTCCGGTTTGAGAGGCAAGCGATCGTTCGTTAGTGCGGTTTGTTCTAACTGACGAAGCAACATGCCGAATTCTTCAAAAAAACGCAGCAACGTCTGGGATTTATTTGAGAAAATTAAAAGTTCGCAAGTCAAATCCAACGTTTGTGCTCAGGTTTTGGCGTACACCGGAGGAAGTACTGGAACCATGCTTAATCATGGTAAAGCAAAGCACCCAACACTCATAGACGCCAGTGAAGATTCACCAGCGGCCAAGGCGCAGCCACGTGTTAACTCGTTTTTTAAGCCGAAATCAACTCCAGACAGAAGTGAAAAAATTTCGGAATTAATCGCGAATTGGATTGCGTGCGAGATGTTGCCGTTACGGATAGTGGAATCTGAAACTTTTAAAGACTTAATGAACTACGTAGAACCTACGTATGTGGTGCCAACACGACGATCGATCACAGCCAGAATCGAGAGAAAATACCAAGTGGAAAAAGAAAACCTAAAGACTCAACTGGAAAGTAGAAACAGCGTAGCTATTACTACCGATTCGTAGCTACTTTGTCAACTGTACATGTCAGAGAACGCCATACAGGTGTGAACATTGCAGCGATTTACAGGCTATTTGCGATGATTGGTGCCTAACAGATAAAGTTTCGACGTGTGTAAACGATAATGCAGCAAATATGTGTCTTGCTGGTCGTTTGTGTGACGATTGGGAAGAGTGGTTTTGTTCAGCCCACACACTGCAGTTGGTCGTGAATGCGGCGTTAAAAGTGGCTCGTGTTAGTAAGGTTTTACCGGTGGCTAGTAAATTAGTTGGCCATTTCAAACACAGTACTGTTGCAACAGCTGCACTACAGAACAAGCAAACTGAGCTGAAGATAACGAAACAAATTAATTCAGTCAGTAGCCAATAATTCAAGCCGTTTTAGCGGATCGTCAGACCACGCGTTTGCAAGATGACAAAGAATTAAGAATGAAAGATGGGTGAACTAAGATGGGTGCTGGCTCCGTTTGAAAACCCACTAAAAAACCCACTTTGTCGTTCGTCTATCCATCCGTTTGCAACCAACTCCATCCCAGCTATACGGCAAGTAGCATCTACGTTACGTAGCGACCTGTCGACTCGTTTTGCACTAGACTTGGAAGATACATCCAAATGTTTTGCAATCACAGCAACACTCCTTGATACACGGCATAAACATCTAAAGTTTTCGCCAGACAATTTCCCTGCTGTAGCTCATGCCAAAATGCAGGATTTGCTTTCACAAATGCCGCCTGTTTCGACTCCAGAACGTGCTGCCGTTGACAACTGTTTAGGCCTAACCTCAACCGCGTCAAGTCAGGAAAAAGAAGCAGCACAGTACGCAAATTTTTTGGCGAAAATTACAGCTGTTTAGCGCCACAATTCCACAGTTACAACGAATGGATAAACTACATTGGGTTGGATCCAATTCCACTTCAAGACAATCCATTACTGTGGTAGAAGCAACACGAAACATCAGGACATATAATTAGCTCACTAAGATCATTGTTGCTTCCTGAGACTGCTTCAATGTTAACATTTCTTGCTCAAAACAAAAAATTCCGTAAATAGGCTAAGTTGTGCATTTTGAGTGTTTTTAAGCTTACGCCTATAGGCTATACAACGTTAACACCAACGATTAAGATCTTAAAAAAAAAAAAACGTGTGTGTTCCGTTTTGGAAAAAAGTTGTAAAACATTTCAACATGCAAGTAACTAACACCGTTTTAATGCTTAAAATTTTTTTTTTTAACCTTGAGAGCTTCAATAAGCATTTTTGAAACCGTTTAATAGGCCTAAATGCGTAGGTAGGCCTAGCGATTCTTTATTCTTATTGCAAATGGTTTAGGCCTAGTATTTTTTTTTTTACTTTAATATAAAACGAAACGACTGGCTATTCTGTTTTCTTGAACCATAAAAATAGTTTAAGTACGATTTTTACCTGTTTTATTTGAATAGGCCTAAATACGTCGGTAGCCATTTTTATTAGGTTAGCAAATTGGTTGGTAATTTTTTTATTTAACATTTAAAACAGTAGGTTATGCTAGTTTCTTTTTTTATTGCACCATAACAACCCGAAAATAGCTTACGATATTTTAGATGTCAATAGTTGTAGCCTTTTTTTTTTTGCCGTTTTGCTTTGGCATAGGCTAGGCTTAAACTCGTTTAAACGGTACCCGGTTTTGCCAGGTCGGTCGTTTTTCGTTTCATAAAAAGTGACGGTTTTTACAACCCTAATATCATAGTAGTCACACCTGCGATGATACTGGCAAACAGTAGCGTGTGGGTCAATCCGAATGGAAATGTTGGCACTATCACGAAGACACTATCACCTTCCGAGGGAAGACTTTAAGCATGATCGAGCACTTCTGAAAGTTCTATTGTCATCCATTTACGTATAGAGTTTGGTGAGAAGACGTATTGGCAAGAAAAGGGGGCCCCGATGGGGTACTCCAGCTCGCCAATAATTGCAGAAATGATTTTGCAACACCTAGACGAGATGATACTGGCGGCTGGGTTAAGTGTGCGGATGTGGAAGTATTTTGTGGACGACATCTTCGCAGTGCTGAAAAGGAGTGCCTTTGGAAAGGTACTGGAAAAAGTCAACAACTGGCGGGGTGATCTTTTCTTCATGGTAGAGGAAGAGCATGGAGTGCTGCCTTTTTGTACATTCTAGTAAGTCGAAGGAGAAAGGAAGGTGGTGTTTCACCCTTACAAAAAACCAATGGCAATGCGTGGCATTCTATACTGCTCGGGCCACCCGAGGGAACAACTCGTTGCCATTGCGCAGAATGAGATAGTGCGAGGAATTTGGAGATAGCAGGTCCCCACCCAGCTACCCAGCTGGACCGTTGAACAGGTTGTGGAAGAAGGTGATTTCGGTTGTAAGCAAGAAGAAGAAAGAGAAAACAACTGAAAGAGAATGTGGACTGAATCAGACGCAGAGTGAGCAATGTCCGAAAGTGAGCCGGACTTATCTGGAGGGAGTGAGTGGCTTTATCTGCCAAATCTTGTGCAAAAATGGCTGGTAAGACATATCTGAGAAATGTTGAAGGGCTGAAGAAGCGTATAGGGAATACAAAGAAGAACGCTCAAGTGACAAGTGGACGAGTGACTCGAAAAGCTAGGGAAACGAGGAAAGGAGTGAAGACTCATTTAGGCCAGCATATGGGCAATGTTAGGAATGAGGCGGCATTGCAGCCCCATTGTACTGCCACACAGCATGAGATTGGTTGGGAAAGAACAGAAACACTTATCCATTCTAATTCGGCACAGGACAATTATCTTCATTGCTTCGAATCTATTGCCATCCAACACCATGAAAAGAATGGGATCCCCCTTATGAATATCCAGGGTCCATCACACCCCAACGTGGGACACTTAGCAGGAAAAAACTTAAGAGAGAGGTTGGCGCACAAGTGGAGAATCAACAGAGGTCAGAGTGGACCTATGCCTTGCAAGTATGGGAGGCCACAATGTAGGCCACGCCTTGCAAATACTGGAGGCTGTGAATTAAAATTTGAAGGGCTTGATGAAGACAGTAGGGGTACTGTTGAAAATTAACAAGACTGTGTCTTTTGTGAATTTAAGCGATCATGGAGGAAATAAGCCATTTGACAGTTGAATTTGAATTTCACAGTAGTTCTATTAACAATGTTTTTAGTGAAGTTAAGGTTGGGTTAGTATTTCTAAATTAAAAATAATTTTCAAGTGTGTTTTCAAGTATGTACAGTTTCTACTATTTCCAGTGTCTGAACAATCTCTGCTTGCAAGCACTGGTAACAACCCCCCCAAAAAAACTTCAAATAACGGAAATCACTTCACAACTCTTTTTTCAATTCTCTTCAAAATACGACAACTACAATTTCACAACTGTCCTTCTCTAGACACTAGACGCCCTAGACTAAAGCCAACATATTTTTGTATTACGGGTCATTCAAGCAAGCCAGGCAGAAAAATAAGGGCATTTGCTCCTACCTTGACACCCGATAGAAATGAATCTAGTTTAATCTAGTTTTATGTTTAAATTGCTCATAATTTTTGCTTTTTGTACTGATAATCCATTTTCTTATCCTATCCATCTTGGAAAATTAGCAACTTTGAAAATACTAAAGCTACAATACCCCCCCATTACTGTCTGTTGCCTCCGCCCCATCTGCATTCCCATCATTACGTGGTCCAAGCCCCCCCTCAACCGTTCACCCTCTGGAAGGATGAGAAATTGTCCAACTGTAAACCGCAGAAAGGGAACTAACCAGATTAATTTATTTATGTCGTGCATTACATTTTATTGGTTTTTAGGAAATTAAAAAAGCGGAAACCGCGTAAAAGCTGAATAATTAAACCTCTGCCTCTGTTACCTGCGCACCCTCTGCATTTCCACTATTATGTGGTTCCCCCTCCCCCAAGCGTCTGTTCTCTTAGACCAACCAACCAACTTAAAAATTTTTCAACTAGACTCTCAATCAACATTATTGAAGCATTATTATGATTATTAGATCTACTCGCAAGCACTAAGTATTATTACCTTTGAAAATACTAAAATTGAAATAAAAAATAATAACTTGTAAAATAGATACTGTTTGATAAGCAACTCTTAATTCTGTGAAAGTTCTTAGTTAGCTTTCAAGACCTCTAGATTGCTAATGTTTGTTGGAAAAAATGAGTTTTGGCTCCTGTCAAAGAATAACTAATTTATCAGAGCTTAGGGAGACCCTTGTTATAAAGAGCAAAAAAAAACTAAATTTGTCTCCTGTTAACGAATTTCTAATATATCCGAGCTAGGGAGACACTTGTTAGGAAAAAAAGAACATTTTGCCAGCCCCAGCCTGGCCGGATAAAAATGGTTTCTTTTTTTGCATAAAATATACTTAACCTGATAATTTTAGCATTACATTGTCCTCAATGGAATGTCTTCCTGGAGGTATTTCGGTTGTGTGTATCCGCATGCTTGCATGTTCACACTGCGTCCTCCTGTATATAAAGCGGCAGCATGGCCGAAGTCGGTATTAATTTTCCTCTCAATCTGTCAGGCGGTGACTCGTGAGGGGAGGTAGGGCGGGGCCCTTGGTTAAGTATGTTTTAGGCAAAAAAGAAACCATTTTTAGCCAGCCTGGCTGGGGGCAGGCAAATGTTCTTTCTTCTTTTGCCAAACCTGATAATTTTAGCATTATCAGCTGACCTCGTCAAACGTGGTGGCGGGCACCGATCTGAAGGGGCACCTCGGGATGCAAGCAGGCTTCCCCCCAAAATTGAAACTTTTGCACTTTATTCAGAACATATGGTGGCTAACAGGAATTTTGCAACTCTTTCGTAGGGTTTGGTGGCCCTGAAACGGACCGTTGTGGGTCTTGCTTCCTTCAAGGGTGGCTAGTTTCCATCTGGGATGGCTTGCTGCTGTTTGGTTTTGATTGTGCTTAAGGGGCTTGACCACAGTTCTGGCTTCAATGATAGATCCCAGCCGGTGCAGACGTTTTTCTTCTTTTGACACATTCCATAGATAGTGGGAGGTGAATGTCGTCAGGTGACGCCAGGAAGCTGCCTGTAGAATTTTTTGTAGTGGGACGGCGTTGTGATGTGCCCATGACGTAGATATTGCTCTGACTTTGTGTGCTGTTGCTCTTTCCCTGCTCAAGTTTGCCTCGTCGTCAGCGACGTCGTTGGTTTTCCTGATCCAGCAAGAGATCATTGCAGACGAGGTTTCCCTGGTTTGGAAGTCTACTGGTAAGAACAGTTGGTTCCTGTCTTAGCGGATGTCCTCTTGTTGGGTGCGGGTGGTTGGGTGCGAGTGCTCGGATTGGGCAGAGTAGGCGTTCTGGTTTGTTTCCTGTCAGGTTGGAGAGGGCTGGGAATGTGATTGGTTCCGATGGTTTGTGTTTTATCACGGAATCCTTGGCCTGTTCTTGGCTGAAGTGTTACAGACGTGAAATTTGGACTGAAGATGCAGAAAGCTGGGTCTGCAGAAAGTACTTGTATTTCCGAGCAGCGGGCACTTGCTGCTACTGTTACTAGAAAGACGGTTGTCCGACGGAAGTAGGTGAAGGGAACTGTCTTGCATTGGGGGTTCCATTAGTGATTGTAGTACAATTGATAAATCCCAGTCTGAAACAAGCCTTCTTGTAGTGGGACGATCATTTTCGAAGGATCGGAGGCGTGCTGAGATGCGGTAGTCTTCGAGGAGGTTAGTTTTGTCCGCTGCCTTGAAAACTGAGTTTAGGGCTGATCGGTAGACCAGGATTGTTGAACCTTTCGAGTTTTTCGGTGTTGAACCAGGTCAGTGAAGAATCTTAGTAGTTAGGAAGAGCGGGATTAATTTGAATGATTTCCCTTGCGTAACACCAATGAAACCATTTTGTCCAGTGGCTGTCTTACATTCTGTTTGTTGAATCTCTTGTGGCTTTTGAGGCAATTCGGTTGGCAACTTCTTTACGAATTCCTGCCTTTTTAAGGAGTTTGATGATAGTAGCCACGCGTGAAGGTTTAGGCTAGACAGGTTTGGATGTAGTTTCGAGCCCTTTTGTTGAGACAGAAATCTGGGAGAAGAGGGAGGCTTCTTGGGTGTCGACTAGTAGGGACAGTAGGTGTGGGAACCATGCTGCTGACGGCCATAGTGGGGCTATGAGAAGGAAGAGACTTTGGCTTTCCTCAGCTTTTTGAAGTACTTGTGGAAGGAGTTTGAATGGTGGGAACAGGTATGCGAAAAGGTTGTGCCATGGGAATGTCAGGGCGTCGACTGCTATAGCATGGTTGTCCGGCATCGGGCTGATGTCATGGGGGGGAGGGGGGGATTGAGGCTGATGTCATGGGGAAGTCTGGCATTGTGCTTCGTGGCGAATAGGACTAGCATTGGTGTTCCCCATATCTTGAAGAGATATTCGCAAAAGGATTTCTTGAGACACCATTCTCCTGTTGGGGGTGATCGGCGAGAGAGGGCGTCTGCGATCACGTTATTGCTTCCCGGAATGTGGAAGGGGAGCAGTGTTATGTTGTTCGTTGAGTTGAGGAGTAGTTGGAGCAGTCTGGATTTGGTTCCCCTTTCTTTCCTTATGTAGCAAGTGCTGTGGTATTGTCCTCCTGGACTTCGATTACTTGTGAAGTGAAGTGAAGTAAGGCTAGTTGGATTACTCGAAGTTTGAGGAAGTTGATGTGGTGATTCTTGTCTTCCTGCCAAGATCCTGAACTTTGCAGGTTGTTCATGTGGGCTCCCCAGCCATAATTTGATGCGTCGGTGAATATTAGTTGGTTGGGGGTTGGTTCGTGAAGAGGTACTGACTTGGTTAGGTTTATCACGTCTGACCACCAAAGAAGGCTCTTTTGGGGAAAATCTTTGTGAAAGGGGAAGTCTTGGTCTGGGTTGAGGAGTGGGTTTGACCAATCGTCGATTCGATGGTGGTGAAAGGGTCTTACCATCCAGCGTCCGTATGGAATTAGGCTTGCCATCGAGTCTATTTTCCCGATGAGAGTTCAGGTCTCGTAGGGAGAAGGTTGCTTGTTGAAAGTGGCTGATGTGGTGTAGGAAGGAGGTCTTGGACTTTTTCGAGAGATGGTGAGATTGTGGCTGATGACAGATTGAATGAGGCGCCTAGGAACGTGAAGATCTGTTGTGGAGTTGAGGCCTGACTTGGATTAGTTAATGCCGAACCCTAGCTTATTTAGGAGGTGAATTGTTTCGTCCCTGTTCTGTTCGAGGCGGAGGGGGTCTTGGTTGTGGAGAGCCCAGTCGTCGAGGTATGCACATGCTTGGATTTGTTTTTGGAGTAGGTAGCCGAGGAATCGGTTTTAAAACCAAGGTGAAAATCCTTGGTGCAGAGTTCAAGCCGAAGGGCAGACAGCGGAATTCGTAAACCTGTCCGTTGCAGATGAAGCGGAAGTTTTTTCGGTTGAGGTTGGGTGGAGAGGTATGTGAAGATAAGCATCCTCCAGGTCTATAAAGATAGTCCAGTCGTTTTGTTTGAACGATTGGTGAATTTGCCACAACCGCATCAATTCAACGTGTGACACGTCGAATTAGAAAATGAAAATTTGGCCAAAATTTTTTGTAAATTGTAATATTTGTTATTTGTGATGTGTTCCCTACCAGAATCCAAGGTATTATTTGTGAAGTGGGTTATATTAATTTTAAGAAATATTTGTATGAGTCGGTGTAAAAATAAAAACGTATAAAACTCTGCATAAAAGAAAAAAACTTTTCCCTTTGCAAGCCTTTTTCTCAATACTAAGTTTACGCGTTACATGCTTACTAGGGAAATCAACTGTTTTAAAGTATTTCTCCTTTTGGCTTGTTTTTTTTTTTTGAGGGGTGGGGTACATAGCCTACCAAACGATAAGACCATTTGAGTGGGGGTGCCCCATTCTCTCCTTTTCCTTTTTAAATTCATATTAAAAATCGTACCAAGATAAATCCGCCCATGTGAGCGATTTGTAGAGAGACTACTGCAATTTATTGTATTTAATTAAACTGATGTAACTGCAGCTTAAACATTTGCGATGTTGCAAAGTAGCGCTCCCTCCCGCGCTGCCACCTCGCTGGGGCTGTTGTCCCTGATAAGCGAGCTCGGTCTTAGAGAGTTGGTCGTGAGGCAGCAAGGCGAGAGGACGCGCCGCTCGCGCTGTCTCCCTTCCGCCAGCATAAATGTGTATTGTATTGATGCTGACTTGTAATAAAACGAGTGGTTTTGAAGAGAAGAGTCTCCGACTGAGTGTATCTGCGGCCAGAAACCCCAGTCGGGGGGTTAATCCCGACATGTGGCGCCTCGAAAGGGACTCGAATCTGGTAAAGTCGTCGTTTTTTTTGTCTCAGGCCGATATTCGCCGTAGCTCGTAGATGTCGTTTTCGCCAGCGCTGCTACAGTTCCCGGTTGTCAAGCAAGGCTCAATAATATCGTGAGTATTGTTGCTGAAAAGTGAAAACTGTTTGCTAAAGGAACTGTGCACGTTTCCAAAGACTTGGCGTGGACTAATTCGTTGGTCAAGTTACAACGTAGGGACGTGACATCCACGCACCTTTGGCGTTAATTTCAGCGAATGTTCGTTGCCTTAGTAAATTAACTGTGTGCTTGAAAATGTTCAGGTGGGACTTGCCAATCGTTTTCGTCCGAAAAAATTAAGTTTTGGGTGTTTTATTTGTGTTTTGAGCTTGAATATTGAAGTGTTGTACGACGCGCGCGACGCCATGTTTTCCCGCCTAGGCTTCGAAGTGACGCCATCCATTGTTCCCGCTAGCGTGCCCGGGAGAAGTTTGGCGCGAAAACTTTATGAATGAACTGCCGCTGCTGTCATTCTACAACTAGCGTAGCGTAGGTTTGGCCCGTCATCAGTACGCGTCGGAGGTTCGATTTTCATTGCGTGGACGATTATGTGATGCAGAAGTTATGTGTAGGAGTGAAGTACACGACCGATCACACTATAGTTTTGCTATAGTTCGTTGAAAACTGCTTTGTATCTGTTTAGCTAGCTGCGACTCTGGTGAACATGGCTTGCCACGGTGTTTTGGCTGTACTATTGTTTAAGCCCTGAACTGTTGATTCACCGAAATGGAGGACAGTTTTCAATTTTTGAGGGATGCTCCGAAGTTCCCCCCCATCAGGATGGAGGAGAGCGTCACAGCTTCTTTCCCTAACCTCGGCCATTGGCAAAAGGTATATGATGAATTAACAGCTGGTTTTGCCAAAGTGTGTAATGACTTCTTGCAGCAGGTCAAGGAATCTAGGCTGGCACACCAAGATCAATTCCTTCCTCCACAGCACCAGGAGACTCACTTCATCGAATGTTTCCAGTGCAGGGAGTGTTGCACCAACACCACCACCAAGCAAGTGGGTGTCAATCGTCAAGGGATTGTCTAGAAACTGTGCCAACCCCACTACCACTCCCGCAAGTGTGTTTCGTGCACAACCCATTATTTATCACGGAATCTGTATTGCGCTCGACAAGACTCCCATGTTCGTGACAGCATCAGTCTTCGTCCCCTTGTCGTCTGCTGATCAAGGTGTTTTTGTTGAAAAACATGTGGTTGAAGCGGGTAGAGAAGCATGTAATCTTGAGAACATTTTTAGCAGCTTGGTGGCAAAGATACGTCGTGATCTACATCTCGACCAGCCGATAGTTCCTGTCGCAACCAGTAGTCATCGAGTTGGGAAAGGTGGCGACGAGAAGTCGAGGAATGCCTGCTCAGTACCGTAAGTGAGGAGAAACCAGCAGCACCAACTCTCGTGTATACTTATGCAGCCTTGTTGATGCGACAACCAGGAGGTATGCATCCAGTTTGTTCCCGTAAACCCTTCCGCTCTAACTGGAATCGTTCGCCAGTTGTCGTGCCTGGTAAACCACGGTGCAAGATGAAAGGCCAGCAAGTTTGCCGATTCAAGGAGATCTTGGTTAAGTGTAGTCGAGATAGTCAGTGCAGCACAGAAGATTTGTCTCAGCACGTGCATTGTCGTGATGCAATTTTTGAGTTCCTGCTCTTGCAGAGGGCTCTCACCTTGACCTCTTCAGGAGAGTCCGGATCCGGGTTGACGTCTGGGTCCAGGCACCAACTTTGCGAAGCTAACATGTCAGTGGTGCATCGTTCAGCTTCTCGAAGCAGCAATAAACTTTCCGTTGCCGTTTTCTCAAGTGTTTTGTTAATCAGCAAACTGTCCGCTAGGGTTGCAAAACCGAGTGAAGTTGTGGTGTCGTCACGATTTGAAATTTGCTGCTAGTGGCAGATTGGTGAACTATTCTCCAAATGCCGGACTGCATCTGTCAGCAGAGTATTTGTAATTATTTTTGTGAAATTTATAATTGCTTGATTTTGATTTCTGTGATTTGTTTAATTGTCTGGTTTTGTCTTAACCGGAGTGCCTTGGGTTACTTTCCATGAAGTCCAGTGCAGTTGCCCCGTTTTCCAGCGCTATTTTTCTTAGGCACCGGTTACATGCAATTCCTACCCCGAATTGATTTTCGTAATTTTTTTTTTTTACAAATGTATGATCCGTGGATGCATGTTTGCTGGTTTTGCAGCACAATTTTCGGTTACAGATTTGATCTTGTGTTAGCCAACTATAGGCTAAGTTGTAAAGTTGTGTTGATCATCTGGGAGAATTGTAGCGTATCTCCCCAGTTTTTGGCTAGCCTACTGCCTAGGCCGCTTGAAATGATTTAAAATTATTATTTTTTTGTGTGCTTTTTAGGCGATTTTATGTGTTTTGCCGAGTTGTGTTCAGACCAAGCTGTGGGACGGATTTTTTGTCTTGACGGATATCGGTTTGGATGAACAGTTTCCTTGTTTTGTTAGGAGGATTTCAGTAATGTGTCTGCCATTTGTAACGATTTTTGGCCGAACTTAAAATTATTTTTTTAAGTTTTGAGTTTGTACTACAGTGGTGTCATGTTAATCACATTGCGGGTATTTAGCCACAAGTTTTATGTAGGCCTAACCTAGTTGGTATGCTACTTCTTGTTGCTCTGCAAGGATGCAATCTTTTTTGCACAATTCAAAGGTGCAGCCTCCTTTGCAGTTTTAACGATTGTAAGTTGGCAATGCAGTTTTGCCCAGAATTTTTTGTGTGTCATTGTTAGTGTCAGGTAGCCTACTTGTTTTGTCTTAAAAAAGTGCTTTTTTTCTTTTTGAAAAAATTTGTTAGAATGATTTCTTTTGCAGCTTATTTTAATGTTTGTTTACAGGACAACTTACCCAGTTTTTTATTTTATTTTTTGGAACATTATTTTGTAAATTAGGCGACGTTATGTGTTTTGCCGAGTTGTGTTCAGACCAAGCTGTGAGACGGATTTCTTGTCTTGACGGATATCGGTTTGGATGAACAGTTTTCTTGTTTTGTTAGGAGGATTTCAGTAATGTGTCTGCAATTTGTAACGATTTTTGGCCGAATTTAAAATTATTTTTTTAAGTTTTGAGTTTGTACTACAGTGGTGTCATGTTACTGTATTTAAAGCCAGATGTGTTCTGCAAGTTTTGGTACAATTTTAGAAATTTTGTTGGACTGTAGATTTAGTCTTGCAAGCTTGTTTGTATGGAATGCTGTCTGTGTGGTAAGACGAGTCTAGACGGTAGTGATGGTCAATGCCTTTGATGGATTCTTGTAGGCTCGGGTAAATTCAAACGATAAGTGCGAATCCCCGCTTTAGCCTGCGTGAATGTCCATGTAGCTTACCTGATTTGATTAGTAGAAAGTGACGTTTTTGTAAGGTTGTGAGACTTGGCTTGAAGTTTTGACATTCATGTGTTTTGGTAAGTTTACTGCTGATTTAGAGCAAAGCGCCTATTTTAGAGTAAGACGACTTTGTTGTTGGGTTTTTATGCAAATTTTTGTCAAGTATGACAGTGTAAGCCTACAGAAGAGTATGGGGTTACATCCTGATTTTGCTGGACTAAAGGTTTGTCATATGGTGGTCGGTTAATGGTAGGATGCGATTGAAGGCCTGCATTAGTTACTGTGCTTAGGGACCGGTGCACCAAGCAACGAGTTTCACGTAGAGCATCACCGAGCCCCTTGTATATATCTTTATCTTGCACTTGATTTTATGTAACTAGTAGGTGTGTGGTGATAAGTTTTGTGATTGTCGTGTTATATATGGCCCTTGGCTGATGTAACTACGTAGGGTCGTCCTGCCCCACTTGCATTGTAACATCGTTTTGGCAACACACTGTTGTTTGTGCAGCTTTTGATTGTAGTTTTGGAAATCACTTTTTTTTATTTACCCAGAATTGTCGGAAGAGCATGGTTGAAACGATTATTCTTTCTGATTAAGATTGTCGTGTTTTCCCCACTGTTACTTGTGAAAAATTTAAGAAGGGCCCGCATTTTGTTAATTGAGTTGATGGTTGACAACATTGCTGTTTTTATTTAGTTGTAAGGAGATGACATTGCTGTTCTTCCGCGTTTTCTTGCGTTCCTTAGTAAATGTCCGGAGGCCATTTCTCGGGGGAGAGGAGTATGTTGCAAGGTAGCGCTCCCTCCCGCGCTGCCACCTCGCTGGGGCTGTTGTCCCTGATAAGCGAGCGAGCGTCGGTCGTGAGGCAGCAAGGCGAGAGGACGCGCCGCTCGCGTGGTCTCCCGTCCGCCAGCATAAATGTGTTTTGTATTGATGCTGACTTGTAATAAACCGAGTGGTTTTGAAGAAGAGTCTCCGACTGAGTGTATCCGCGGCCAGAAACCCCAGTCGGGGGTTAATCCTGACAGCGACTGTTTACTTAAAACTGAAATTTGCAAAATTTATTTACAATTTAAAAAAAATTTAATATAAAAAAGGATTTATGTAATACACATTGTGGAGGTTTGATGCAAACTCGTGCAGATGTAAAACATGTGATAAAGAATCAGTTTTACCATCAGGGTTGTGTAGGAAAACTCGCGGTGGAGCGATTTGTCTGGTAATCTCCGTTAACGAACGAGACTCTAGCCATTATTTTGTTTACAAATTTGAAGATGATTATTTTAGCACCCACCCACAAATTTTAACTGCATAAGCCCATGGGCATTTAATACGCAATTTATGGTATTACTAAATTGTGGCAGTATTTTCTTTTTACAGGTCCATCCGTATCCTGTCAATTTGCATCAATAGGTGGATTCCCGTGCCATCAAAACGGGCCAATAATTTTATTGTATTAGGAAATGTCCAAAATTAGTGGTGTAATAAAAGGACCCATCTGCGCATGCGCCGGCACGTGCAGACTAGGGATAGACAGATATTAAAATCAGTATCGGATTTACAGATATTATCGGCTATTTTTTGTGTATCAGTATTAGATCTGTATCGGTATTTATTTACCAATATTTTAGCCAATACGACCAACTTCCACGCACGAGGGCTACTCAGCCAACCTTTCCTGCATAGCATCTCTTGTACCCCATTAAGTCACCTGCACAGCCGTTTAGTGAATTCAACGCACGCACGTTGTCAGATTCAGGGTGACTTCTTGCGATTAGATTAGGCCTATCTGCAGTGTCTTGTCATCGAAGGTACACCTGCGGATCTGACACCACTGATTAAAAAAAAATTGAATTTACGTCACCGATTTTTTTTTTAATTGGCATCAGTGTATCGGTATCTGTATTGGATCGGACTGGGGCGAAAGAAGTCTATCGGTTCGAATCGGTATTTTTAAAAAAAATGTCAGTCCTGAATTAAACG
>JAHWFP010265446.1:89662-111745 GCA_023313725.1 Lithobius niger
TTTGCTGGCTGATGTGAGAAGAGTTATTGCTCGATGTTGGCGATGGGTTTAGCATTGGGAGGTGTCATGTTGCTGAAGGTAACACAGTGTTGTGTAGTTGTCATGAAAAGAACTTCACGGGCAGTCAATGACGCTCTTAACCACTCTTCTTCGTACTGGCTGCGTCATCCTTGGCAATGGTACTCTGTTTGAACTAGACAAAGAGCCTCCACCTCCCTGAGCTGTTTGGGAATCCTTCTTTCGACCTTCCGATGATGGTGCTGCCAATAAAGTCCGTAACGTCGACGCTCATTACTGTGGAACACTGCATTAAATTTACTTCCAACAGAGTGGAAATTCTCCATATTTCGCTTACTTCCACACTCCAGATAGTTCCTTATCTAGCTAATTTTCGAAGGTAAGTTTATCTTCTGTTTTTATTCTTCGTTGTGTACATGATCGCCATCCGAGTTTGCCAAGCGGCGATTTCAAACTCTGATGGCGATCGTGTACACAACGAAGAATATAAACAGAAGATAAACTTACCTTCAAAGAGCCTGAAAACCGCCATAGGGGCGTGTCGCATGGGATGATGGCCCTGAGGCAGAGTTTTGATTTTTAAAAGAGGAACCAAGTTGGTGGTCGCAAGATCACGAGTAGCAATCTTCGTAAGCAGAGTTTCCTGGGGTGTCAGCCTCTTGAGGAGGATGTTAAGATGTTGATGTTGTCTTCAACATACTGGAGAAAGCATTGAAGCACTGGAACGGAGAGTAGGTTCACCGGGGCAGAATGAGGGAAACAACATAAGGAATCCCCCTTGTTACGAAAATTCAGTGTAATGTTAGAAAGTGCCGTTGTGTGGAGAATTCATATGTTTCAAGAAGCTGGGGTGATTTGCCGCTTCGGGGAACGAGGGAGAGATGGGTTTGGAAGGAAGCGGCGTTAACGGACCATTTTGTCCATCTTGTGCTCCCAGAGAAGGCAGAGATGCCAGTTGGATTGAGGTTGATGAGACATGTGTAGAAGGAGGGACCCAAAACTCAAAGAAGGCAAGGCGAAGGGTCTTCGGTCGGGCGAAAGGTATTCTAAGTGCTGGCCTCTTGTGAGTGGCAGCCTACGGCCACAGTCAGATGAAGGCCAAAAGTATGTCAATAATGAATGAAGGGCATAAGTGAAAGCTCCGAAAGGTGCAGTGGTGAGGGTTCAAGCAGCAATACCGTTTGCTTTTTTTTAGGAGAGCAGCAGCAGGTTGCGATGAACGAGGGTCAGAGAAGCTACTAGGGGATTATGTTGAGGGTCAGAGAAGCTACTAGGGGATTATGTTGAGAAACTGCAGGCAGCGGTAGATGAATGTATGAGGTTGCTAAGCTGGCAGACGAAGGAAACCTGTGTAACTGGCATGACACACACAAAACAGGCAGGAAAGTGTACCATACACTACCTACGTAAACGTACCATACAAAATCCTGTAGAGAGCATGTTACTGTTTGGAGAGAAATGATCATGTGAAGAAAGGGAAGCGCAATCAATGTATGCATGACGTGCTGGCAGAGTTATTTTTCCTAGAACCAACGGGGCTGGAATGGATTTGAGAATGAATGGTGAGGGACAGCAGGCTTTACGACAAGACGAGTTAATGATGCAGCAATCTTGCAGGCATGGACCAGGCCGATGGATGGTGGTTCGAAATAGGTGCGACAGAAGCAGCCTGCGAAGAGTGAAGATTGGAAAAGCTGCTAAAATAGAAGTTAAGGGACAGCAAGCAGCAAGAAAGAAGACATGAGGGTGCAAAGCTGATTGAAGAGGGACAGCAGGGTGAAAAGGGCGTGGTCCAAATAGCTGCAACGACGTTAGGCGAGGGACAAATAGCGCGACGATAGGTTTGCATGGCTGTCGTAGACGCTTGATAAATTAAAGCAGGCTGAAGAAATACTGTGTGTGCTTAGAGAAGGACGTATGTTTGAAAAAGCTGCAGCGATAAATGGCGACGGACAGCACGTTTCAATAGACGTTCAACGGACAAGGGTTAGCAACAGCCAGTGCTGTTCGGTGACGAGCGGCCAGGGTGGCGGTTGAGAACAGTGAATTGCACGAAGAAACTCGGCGAGGTGCAACGACCTGTGACGAGTAGGGTTGATAGATCTGCAAATAATGGTCAGTGAGGGACAGAAGGCAGCAATAGATGAAGACATGAGTAGCAGCATGATGGTCGATGACAAAAGCCGGAATGGAGGCCAAGGCGGGATGAAGGGGAGCAGGCCTGAGCGGATGGGCAATAACAACAAGAGCCGACAGAGGTCTTTCCACAGGGCGGGAAAATTGGTGGTCATCCCAGCAGATTCCAAGTCGAGCCGGGATGAGTGCAAACAACGGGTTGGTGGACGGTCAGCGTCGGCCAAAAAAAAGACGATACACCAAGGAATAGAAGACGACAGGCGAGGTCTCGCTAGGCTGCAGTGACGGCCGAGCGAGCGGGAGCCGGTTAGAGGGAGGCGGCTAAGGTTGAGGCTTGATTGGATGTTGAAGCGGCGGACAGCATTGAGTGTAGGCCACGGCCGAATCGATCGAGTCTTGTGGAGTAGCAAAAGAAGAACAAAAGATCATTCAGTGGTTCACCGTAAAACTTGCGACAACGTTCAGCAAGATTGTGGGTGGTGTTTCCAGGAGTAGGGTTGGGAAAAATCTGTTGGGTGGAAGGAACGTGCCGGCGGATTCGTGGTCAAAATCGGAGAAGTTTCACTGGTAGTCTTGCTTTGAAGGCGAAGAAACATTTTGTCTTAGAACCGAGGCTATAAACGAAGGATCTTTTGCCAGGTGAAGGATCTTTCGAGCGAGGGAATGCTTCTTACAAAGCAGTCTTTCGAGGAAGTGTGGAGTCTTCAAAACAAAGGATCTTTCATGCAAAGGATGGCGTCTTCAAAAGAAGGATCTTTCAAGCCAAGGATTGTGTCTTCAAACAGAAAAAGTGAAGGATCTTTCGATGAAGAATAGCATCTTCGAGCTTAAAACTAAGACAGAGAAGAAAGTGAGGTGGCGTATTGAGAATGAGCGGGTAACAGAGCATCCTGGAACTAAATGCAGAAATTTACAGATAGTAGATATTCTTGTGAAACAGCAACTACAAAGTGTAAATTTTTTTACACCGGAAAAAAAGAGGAATATTTTGTCTCTACTCGGAGAAATTGAGAAGTGGAAGCACTGCTCGACGGGGATGCTTGTTGGCGGCACGGATGGCGGTGTGGATAGAAGCCAGAAAAGAAAGGACGTGGGTGAAGGATTTCTAGAAGATTTAATGACTCAACATTCTTTACGCCAACATGTTACGCTTGGAATCCCATTGTAGTTTCTTCCAAAGCAAATAGCCAGTCAAATTATGTTAAACTACGACTCGTTGTAGAATGGAAAATTTCGTTAAAAACGATAACATAAAGCTTACCAATGTCAGTCTGCTAATTATTGACGTCTTTATGTTGTATTTTGAAGCCCTTTACATAAGCTAAAGAATGAAGCAAACCTTATCTACAATAGGCAAAACTCCATTTTGCTTTCGACACAAAATACAAAGAGAATAGCCAGTCAAATTATGTCAAAATATGTTAAACTACGACTCGTTGTAGAATGGAAAATTTCATTAAAAACGATAACATAAAGCTTACCAATGTCAGTCTGCTAATTATTGACGTCTTTATGTTGTATTTTGAAGCAATTTACATAAGCTGAAGAAAGAAGCAAACCCATCTACAATATAGGAAAAACGCCAACACATAATGCAAAGAGTAACGTCCATGTTTTAACGTCTGGCTTTACTTCAGGGCAAGGACGGGTCTGATGCCATTGCCAGATTATACAGGGTGGTCCAACTTTTCTAGTTAGCACCCCTCAGAACCAGGAAAGGACAAATCTTTCATCCTCATCTTTAATGTTGGGTCGTCAGTTTTTTGTGGACCACCCTGTATACGAGCTAAAAAAAAATGGTGCGAACCATACCCTTCTATCTACAATAGTAAAAAAGTTACGTTATGACAAGTGATGACAGCACACAATTCTGCATTTTAAAAGCAAACTGACCCCAAAAATAAAATTTAAGGATATTACACTATTTGGATACGCTTTTTATTTATAATTGGTGATTTTCAATTCAAAGTATTTGATAAGCTCTCATCAATGCTAGTGAGTGCTCTTACGATCTTACAACTTGCATTTTACAACTTTTGTAAAGTAAGGTTACTTCTTCATTCGCTCCTTTAGTTGTAATTTGCTCCTTTAGTTGTAATAAGTTTTCCGACTACAAAGGTTCATGCTCCGTATCAGAATCAACTCCGTCTCTAAGTGGCCGCAAGGGATGCCCCATCATTGTAAGTATCCGCTGAAGTGCTTGTTACATTTTTCGTTGGGCAAGAGATTCTTTTCTTCGCTTATTTATTGCCAGGAGAGCACTGCCTGTGACATTCTCCAGAATAGTTTCATAAATTGCCGTACACATTGTAATACAAGACCATTTAGCTAGTATATAAATAAAGTATATAACTCTGATGTCACTATAAAATAAGAACGACATCAGAAAATGACTGAAGAATTCACAGCAGATATCAGAAACTGATTTATTGGAAAAGAAGAACCATTGAACACTGAGCTTAAATTTGTTAGTTCAGATTCTATTCTGGTCTTTTTCAAAGTAGGACATTCACCAAAAAAAGTAGGAAAAGTAGGACTACTGGAAGGCCTGGCTGCTTAGCGCTTAACAGATCAATTTGAATTTGAATATTACCATGCACTTTCACCACAATTCCATTACCACAGTGTCCTTAAACAGGTGAAGGGAAGCTCCTTTTCCAGTAAATAATTAACATCGATGGAAAGAATACATCACAACCTTTCCGAAGAGCCTTGTGTGCTGAAAAAATCATTATAACTTTCAGTTTAGTTTTCGGCCAATTTTTTCGGTCCAGAATCAGTTGGCCTTAATTCTGTTGCAATTTGTTGTAGGCACATCACTAATTTAACTGGACTAAAAGGCAAACACAGGATAAGGTATGTTTATCTTGGGATGAGCGAAGTGCTGTGCAAACTCCACACTGGCTTGCCCAGTATTGGACTAGGCAGAACATCCTTTGACGTAATATACGTTTCACACTCCGTACAAAATTGCTGAGCTCATTTTTGAGTCCCACTGCAATCATGTTACGATGCAACCAGCATACAACAAATTTTCAAATAAATAATTCAGGAAGAGCACAACAGGACAAACATCCTTTACCACAGGCACTGTTCTCCTCCATGTTTTTATGATTAAAGTTTCACTCCCATGCAGCCGTTTCACTCAGTTTCATATCCCATGGTTTTGCTAGCACACGCCTACTAAGCTTAACAAATATCAGAATAACATGTTTATTACAGCTTTTGACAGAATAAAGCTACAAAGCTGTATACATACTTCTCTTTCGACAGCCACATAGAACTGCTTGATACCCTCAAGGGTAAGTTCCTCTTTTTTCACCAGGATGCGAATAGGATTACGCATGAAACGTTTTGTGACCTCCAGTACGTCTGCAGGCATTGTAGCCGACAGCAAGATAACCTAATAAAATAAAGATAAGTTTAGGCAGTGAATTTTTTTTTTACCTCTAATACATTTCCAGTTCATGTTTAAACCTTAAACGTCACATATGAAATGCTCAAATTCAAACAGTAAATACATTAACAACTAGAATCTCCAGGCCATCTAAGCCAGCTGTTTCATAAAACAACCCCCCCCCATGTTGCAAATGGTGCATCTAAAAGACCCTTGCCTTCAATTAGTTTTGGTTGGCTAATAAACGCTGGATTGAGCAAACCCGTCTGCATATTTTTGGGTGGTTTGTATATTTAACCGAGCCTCACTAATACTTTAATTTTAATTGTCCAGTAGTTTATGCATCCGTTATTCTTTTGATGGCTAATAAATGCCGATTTTGTAATCAAATCCGTTTGTGCATTTTGAATATTTATCCGGTTTATGCGTCATTTAGACAATTACTTTTAGCTGGCTAATAAACACCCGGAACCCTTCCTGGAGTTAGCGGAACCCTTCTGTGTATTTTTGCAAGTTTTGAATATTTCACTAATCGTTTGTTATCGGCCAGCATCACTGAAACAATATCCCGTGGATATTCAGTGTTTAGAGGTTCTATTGTTGTCGGCCCCAAAGCATAATTTTCTGCCACTGTCTGGACACCAATTGTCAGGGAAAGATTGTCTGCAGCTAATCTTCGTATGGCTACGTGCATATTTATTGGTTTTTACTGAATAACTTTTCAGTGCCTTATCCTATTGATCTGGCTATCCGACCAATGGAAAGCTCTCGTCGAGAAGATTGAAATGGTGTATTGGAATGTCCAAATCGGTAAGAAATTGGTGAAACGGTAGAAATTTGGTCAAAATGGCACGTTTGTCTGCGACTGTGCCAGATTATCTGCGTCTGCGACATAGTCGCACCCCTTTCTACCTTCGGGGTTGTCGGTCACTTTGCAATGATTAGTCTTGTGCAGTGATTATTGGTATATTACTTATTGTTGGTTACATGGGATCAGAAAGGTGGATATATATTTTGAGAATTTAGCCCATAACCGCCTGAAAGAACTTTCAGACCCTTTTGTTTAGAGTCCATATGGTACTTGGGTCGGTTCTCGGATTCGAACTGGCATTCTCTTGGTTTGGAGCCAACGACGCTGACCACTGGGCTGTGACTGCCCGCTCGGACTCCTCATAAAGCTCGCGCTGGGACTTAGTTTTTCGCTGTTATACGTTGAAGGCGTGTGTTCGTATCTAGGCAGTTATGGGTTAGTACGCAGAAATGACGAAATGTTAAAACTTTTGTCTTATCTTCACCAGGCACCTCACAAATTTTGCTTCCTAGAGTCTACATCTTTACTCGTGCTTGCTTCGGTAAACTAAAGAGTTGATTGAAGACGTAGCACTGAGTAGAGCTGCTCTCTCACTCTCCTTGTGCCATCTTTTCTTTAAAACACGCTCTAAACTCATGACCAGCCCGATCTAGATTCAGTGTAGAGAAAATGCAATGCCTTTATTCTTATTTAGTCACAACCGGTAAGCGCCAAGCAGAGTAACGTCATAATGGACGTGGTGGACTGGAGTTGGATGTTGCGTGAATGGCCACACGAGCATGGTTACTTGCGTCCATACCTAAACGTCCGCTTTCTGCTGGAACTTCCAATGTGGATTACTCGCTGCAGGAAACGTGACAAGGATGTGAAAAATGCGTGAAACTACATGTTTTGAAGGATGGTGATGGTTAGTAATTAGTTTTAACTTTAAATAATGCTAGATATACAGTAATAAACTAAATACTTGTGAATAAATGAGAACCCCGTAGGCACACGAGCTTCGCGCATTAGCCGCATCATGGGCGTTGCGATGAGGTGATCAGTGTGCTCATGGAATAGCAGTACCACCTTCATCAAACACTACCGGATCGAGGGCCTGGGCAACGGACACACTGTCAATCAGCTGGGAAGGTCTAAATGCGTACCTTCTGTGGAAAATGATCAACAAGTTGAGAGTGGCCAAAGGGAAATTCATCCTAGTAGTCACCTGTTGGCCAGCGCCTCCATGGTTCCCAGAGTTGATGGAGCTGGAAAAGACGGATCCAATCCTTTGCCAATCACCAGCATCGGGGGAGGACCCTGCACCAAAACCCTTCCATGCTGAATCTTCAAGGGTGGAAACTCTAAGGAAGATTTTGGTGAGGGAGGGATTTAAGAAGGAAGTGGCATCCAGGATTACGAAGTGTTTGAGGGAGTCCTCGCAACGTAACTACAATGCCAAATGGAAAAAGTGGTTCGAGTGGTGTGTAAAGTCGAACTGCGACCCATGCAACCCGGACCTACGAATGCTGACAGCTTTCTTTGAAGAGCTTTTTGTCAAAGGTTGTCCCCAAGGGCTATCGTTCGTGTTGACATGCGTTGGGGATCCAAAGACTGTTTTCCAATGTGGTGGTTTCCAAACAGATGCATGTTAATAATCTACAGCTAGGCCTAGGATTGCCGATTATTTCCGTGATAATTAAAAGTTGATTTTGCTAATGTTGGAGGTTTTAGTTAATTTGCGACAGAAAACTAACTGAGATGAAACGATTTCATAAATTTTAGTCAATTTTTAAGGGTGGGGATCAACAACAAGTATATCACGATTTTTGATCTTCACAAGCATTTTAGGGGGCTGGGCATTAGCATTAACTGGGCGTTTAACATGCGATTTACAGTACCGGCGTGATACTCGCATGAGAGTACTTTTTCATTGTTAGCCTACAGTGCAGTAACCACGTAGCCTATTTTAAATCTTCCGTGTGTATGCCTTGCGCATGCACACACACAAGATTTTGCTATTCCGTAATTGGTTTTAACCAGGAGTTGAAACTGACAACTCCACAGTACCCTACAAGGATAGTTTTCTCTCTCCCCGAGTTCTTCGTTTGCTCGATCAGTGCGATGGCTTTTGACTTGTGAAATCAAGCAATCCCAAGTGGTTATTTGGAATTACTCTGGGTTTGAAGTGAATGACAAAGGACAGCCAATTGACAACAAAACGCCCACGTGCCGAAAGTTTTTTAAGGGAATATTGGTAAAAGGTGCCAATACATCAAAATCTTTTGCGTACACATCTCAGCAATCGACAAGCCAATTTATACATCAATTCAGGAAACAGCAGCAGTAGCAGCAATCATAACTGCTGAGTAGCCCGATATACATATTTTTAATTACTGAGCTGGGTCGGGTTGTCTATTAAATTTGGGGTGCGTATTACGTACATCATCTAGCTGTCTACGACTGTTCGCCGTGTGAATGACGATCAGTTTTGATTTCCGTTTAAGGGGCTATCCGTAAAACGTGTCAGCATGAGCAATGCACTAACCAAGGAAGGACAACACGCCAGGTGCTTCAATAAAAAAACATTAAATAAACATTGAAAATGCCACATTGAAAAATCACCTTATATCACGCTTAATTTCACAATTACACGAAATATATTTCAGTAAATTTTCCATAGTCAAATTCCTGAAGGTGTGATGGCTCAGGCGACTATCTTCTTCAAGCTCCACAACAACACAGTTTCACTACTTCCTCAAACCTTGGAATTAAGTTTCTGACGCGTGGATTGATCATGCCTGCTGACCCAACAAACACCGGAGGCCGCGCCCAAAATTCGAAGCAGGCGAACGGTCGTTACAAAGTAGTGAAACTGTGTTGTTGTGGAGCCGGACGAAGATAGTCACCTGAGCCATAACCAGGCATGAAAGTCACTCTTGGTTGAAAACGAGGAAAGAGGAGGAAAGCCAACAAATTTGTACAGTTTTAGGGTCTTTAAATGCATTTTTAGGAGGTTTGCAAAGCTAAAAAAAGAGGAAATCAGCTAAAACGATGATGGAAAACCCAGCTGAAATCAGCTGAAACGAGGAATGCTTTCATGCCTGCATAACACCTCCAGGACCTGCTGACTATCGAAAATTTGCTGAAATATTTGTTATTTCGTGTGATTGTGAAAATATAACATGATTTTTCAACTTTATAAATAAACATTAAACAGATTAAACATTAAATAGATTATGTGTAAGGGGCTATCCCTAAAATGTAATAGCATAGGCATGCAACACACCAAGGAATGACAACATGCCGGGCCAGAGGCGCCTCTACCCTTAGTGAGGGGGCCAATGCCAGCAGCGGTGCAAATAACTGAGAAAGAAGAGGGTGGGGAAGTGTGCAAAGAAAAAAATACCTGAGCCGAGGGATGTAAAAAATCATTGCAAGAATTACTCGTATCACTACTCGAATTACTAGAAGAATTACTCGGATCACTCATATCACTGCATAAATGTGGCTTATACACTATGTTATTAACATGATTTTCGCTAATGGCTCATGGATCGCAAGATTGCATGTTAGGTATGTTGTATTGGAGATTTTTTATGCCAATATGTATATTTATATTAAAATTAAAAAGTATTTCAGGTAGCATTTTAAGACGTATACAAATAAACACACAAGATTAATATTTGGTGTGATGGTGAAGATGGTGTCTACAGACAGCTACCGTCATGAAGTTTTGCACTACAAACTGGCAAAACACTTTGATCTTCTGCTTTATCTGAATCTTTTATAGCATCTACTGATGCAGTATCCAGATCATGACTCAAGGGTAATATTTTATTTTCTGCTGCATCTGTGGCATCTTCCGATGCAGCCTTACCCCTTGGTAAAACTTTTGGCAGCACTGTCACATTGCTATCTTCCTCAAAGGACTTGTGGTAGTTGCGAACCAGTGTTGCTAAGCAGCTTTTTCTTTTTCTTACTAGGTCACCTAACAAGTGGTGCTGCGATTAGGGAAATTTCACACAGCAATTACATTTCCAGTTATTATTAGAAAAGTATTCGTGATGCAGGCCTGCAGGATATTTTTGTAGAAACTGGTAAGATTGCTGAAAACTCTACTAACAGAATGTCAGTGGACAGCACTACAACATTGGCATCCGTGCTCACAAAGTAACGGCAGAAGCTTTGGAAAGACTTCGTTTAAAGGCTTTTCTTACTGCAGCCTCAGAATGTGCTAAGTTTCAATAAATAAATGTTTACTCAGTAGAATGTTATTTTCTAAGTAAAGATTTTCAGCCTCCTTTCCAAATCCCCCGTAGTAGACCTTGGGGTGAAATGAAAGAATTTATAGGGCATAAGAGTGCTGAAAACCTCACATTTGCTTTCTGGTGTTCGTATCTGGAAATGGTAGAAATGCTGTTTTTATTTATACGTTCACGCAAAAGGAAATTGAAACCTGTATTAATTTTCAGTTCGTTCGATGCTCCCATGGTTTTCCGCATACGATCGAGTAAATTATGCAAGAAACCTTCCAATGTACTGGTGTGAAATCTAGACACACGCTAGTGTGTCGCGCCAAGTTAGGCAACAATACTAGGCGGGCTGTTACACCGCACAGTCTTGTTTCTGCTGCAAAGGGCACCGACGATGTATTCAGCCTCACATTAGACTCGCCGGGATCGAAAGCTGCAATGGTCGGCGCGCCAACCTAATGCCACATATCTCCTAGCAGGTTGTTACACCACATCGTCTTCGCTCCAGAGTGTACCGACAATGCAGCCACATGCTCCGAGAGGCATTAGGCATCGCCAGTTCGATATACAAAGGTGACGGTAGGTTAGTGAAGAGCATGGTTAGTTGGCTCATGCCATTCCGGAGTAAAGGGACCCGAATGCCAGTTTCATAGTTTTACATTGTTCTAAATATTATTAGGCAAACCAACTTTATGAGCCAACACCAGTATTAAAGCTTACCGAGCAAAACTTTTATTATCGCATCTCCCCCCGTTAATATTTGGTGTGTGATGATGCGGAAGGTGCTTATGTGGGACAGCTACCGTGGTGCAGTTTTGCACCTTAAGGCAGAATTTCGATTGATTGCGCTATTCTGGAGTTGCAGGACCGCCAATTACCAGTTTCATTGTTTTTCATTGTTTGAAACATTGTTATTAGGCAATTGAATATCAATTAGCTCTCACCCACAAAGATCTCTAGACAGACTGTTTCGCCTTTGTTTGGGCTCGTCAGTACTTTGTGGATGAGAGATAGGCTACGCTTGCTCGGGCAAATGACAATGGCAAAACGGGTTTCAGCAAGCGAAACGCCAGTATTAAACCTTCAACTTTTGTGAATTTGGTTACCACATCTCCTTCAATAATGTTTGGTATGTGATGGTGCGGATGGTGCCTATGTGGGCAGCTACCATGGTGCAGTTGCCTGTTTCATTGTTTTTCATTGTTTTTAACATTGTTATTAGGCAACAATTCACATCAGCAAATACCAAGATCAATAAAGGGTATATTTATAATTCTTTTATTGCAAAAATAAATGTGTTATGTTCATCAAGTATGCGTAGCCTTATGGTTATGGCGTTAGCCTGCTAACCAAACGGTTGCGAGTTCTGTAGCGGTGCTCACAGGTCCTTGAGGTGCCTGCTGCTCTGCACCGACACCTGGTGTGGTCTCGGGAAATTTAGAAGTGGCATTTTTACTTTTGCGGAGAAAAAGCCCAATTTTACCTGGGGGGAGGTCAAAAATTGGTTTCTATTGCCTAAGGGGGAAAATACACTACCTGTAAATTAAATTGCATTCAGTTCCTGAGTGCTCTGTACCCTGGAGGATTTTAAACTCTCTAGATACGCCCAGCTCAACACCTACCTGCGCATGCGCGAGACCGGCGTGCGCAGGCCCTCCATAAATAGCGTTACGGCGTAAGCCAGCCATCTACTTTTCCTCACGAAATGTCAACCATGATGGTGACTCGAGAGGGGAGGTCGGGTGGGTATTTACAGGTAGTGTATTTTTCCCCTTAGGCAATAGAAACCAATTTTTGACCTCCCCAGGTAAAATTGGGCTTTTTAATTGCTGGGAAGAAAAATACACTACCTGTAAATTAAATTGCATTTACAACAGACCTCGTCAGTATAGGTGGCGGGCACCATCATGACGGGTTCCCGAGGGCGTGAGCTGGGTCCCCAGTGACAGAGTTGTGGTTGGTTAGTTGCAGGCGCAACGTTCTCTAGTCACGGCCGACTTTCTGCGCAAAGGCAGTCGGAGTGGGGAGGGAACTTTCAATAGCCAAGGCGAGTTGGTGAGAAAGTTCAGGCGAGTTTTTTTTTTTTTAAATCTCCTTCCATCATGGTTTATTACAAAGCATATCACAATTTTTCAAATTGGAAAGGGAAAATTCTTACCATTATTAAGAAGAAACCTGTAGAGAATTTAGGCCATTTAAGATTCTTCAGCTTGGAGTTGATCCGGGCAGCTTTAACGTCGAGTAACTTTACGACCAATCAGGTGTGAACTCAAATTTTGTAAACACAGGTGGCACCATTTATTAAATTCTTCGGGCGACTGGAATCTTGCGTGCATCAGGCATTTAATAAATCAAACTGGTGTGCCATTTTTTTTTTTTTTTTTTTTTTTGAGATGTGTTTATTATTCCATCAAGTTATGGTTAGCGGGTTAGAGGCGAGAAGTTCTTCGCTTAACCCACAAGTGTCCGGTGGTCTTGTTATGCAACTTTCCATTGAGAGTTATGCTGATCATCAGTGATGTTTCCAGCTGATTCAGTATTTGAGTGCGAATTTGAGTGGAATTTTTATGATGTTGTGCTTCAATTATGCAACATATTTTCAACAAAAGAATTGAAGCACGTAATTTCCCCAGACATGACCAAAATTGAAGTTGAGGTTGGATAAATTATCTATTGGACAGGTGTGGAATGAGCAGTCGAAAACAATCAGATTAAAAATTTTAGAGGGCCCATTCCGAAGTAAAACTAGTAGAATGATGAAGTCAGGGTGAAATGATTTAAGGCCGTGCGACAAACGAAAAACTATAGCCCTTGGCACGGGAGCGGCAATTTATGCAGGGGAGTGTCCTGGTTTTGAAATTGGAGACAAAACGCATTTCGGACTTGGTTGGGGTGAAGCGGGAAGCATTATCCCACTGCCAAACTTGACGGGCGATGTACCGATCTGCAGGCATGGCCTGGTTGGCCCGTAGCCACTCTTGAGAGATGGCCGCCTGTTGACGGCGGACATTTTCAGCAAGATTACAGGGTTCGAGAATCGATGTGGTAGTGATAGGGCGAGGCTCATAGTTTACCGTATGGTTCCTAACTCGGACCTGAAGGAGAGGAGCATAATTGTCGGTTTGGCAGGCCATGCTTGCGGTGGGGACAGGACGAATCGGCGGATGAGGGTGATGGATCTTGAGGAGAGGCCGCTTTCCCGTGAGGGGAAGGAGAGAAAGTCGCCGAAACCGAGCGTCAGCTAGCTCGACACGACGTCGAAGCTTGTTGTTGGTTTCGAGCAAGTTAGCAATGTTTGTGCGTTGGGCTGTGATGATCTTGTCCGCACTTGATAGTTTGGTTTTAATGGTGGAAAATTCAGCGGCGATTGGTTGGCAGTTTTTCAACAACCTAGCACGTTCTTTCTTGTTCAGGTCCAGCTTGTGTTGGATGGCTCCCTGGAGAAACGAAGTGTCACCGAAGTTGGTAAGTTTAGACTTTGACTTCTTGCTCGAGACTAGGCCTTGTGAAAGGACAGTCAGGATTCCAGAGTTAGCACAGGGAGGCTGGACGATAGGGGGGTTAGCGACTGATGGCAGGGACAGAATCGGAGATTTCCCGGTGATTTCGGTAACGACGTTGGAGGTGAGGTCGGTCAGGACAGCAGCTTGGCCTGGAACGAGCGAGGACGAAGGGGTAGCCGGAGATTTGGAAGCAGAGCGGGCGCGGTCACGTTGCTCCTTGCGCTGTAAAGATCGTTTGGCAGCAGCGGTGTTCTTCTTGACGATTAGGGCCCAGTCAAATGGTAGGATAGTTTTGCAGACAGTGCAAGGGTCGGTATAATAATTACACGTCCTGTGGTTCTGACAGGAGGGGTGGGGGTCATATATTTTGATCTTTGAGAAGATGGGAGCACAGTTGCAGGAATCCGGATTGCGGAGTGGAGCACTGTAGAGTCTTGCCACCGCGTGTGCGCGCCATGACGGACATGATGAGAAGACTTCAACGCGGGAAATCTCGCAGAGATAAGAAGTTTTGGCGGGAAACGAGAGGGAGCATCAATTGCGACAAGAGAGGGGAGCAAGAGAGGCAAGGCGGCAGCAGGCGAGGGCCTGAACAGGGCAGCTTGCAGTGGAAGACGAGAGTGATGTCATGGACGAACGGAAACGATGAAAAGAACAGAAATGTCAAGCCGGACAGGATGAAGAAGCACCGAATGACAATCGGAGTCTTTCGGGGGTCGAACAACAGAAGCAGATAAACTGTTGGTAGGTCAGTAAAGGCGAGTAGGAGTACGCCAACGGGGGAATTGTGAACGGGTCGAGCAGATATTCTTTGGGCGAGCTTGTAACGTCGGGCGAATAGGTTGTGGGTGATGGCTGCTGAGCCGGGCGACGGCGTAAGATGCTGATGTAATTACAGGCTCGAGCAGGTAATTTCGAAGAAGAAGAGTAGTGGCGGGTACGGTGAACGCTTCACTTGCTTGGTTGCCAACAGGACGAACGGGAAAATGAGAATCTTCGTTCAGCTAGACGGCGAAATCGGCTGGGGGGCCAAGGAGAAGAGGCCTCCCGGAAAGGTGCTGCACGGGCGGCATCCATCAAGAGGCGGACGGTGCAGTTAAAGGGTGGTCACAATGTACGAGAGAAGCCTCTAGTTATGGCGGACATCCTTAGCGGAAGTTTTGCCTCCCTGAAGGGAGTAATGTGAGAAAGAATGAACGCACCTTATCCTTGTAGGGGTGAGCGGCGAGCGGGTAAGGAGCGCGAGTGAACGGAGCCGTCTTGGTGCAACGGCCAATGGACAACGGTCTTCTCGCGACAATGTTGACGCAGCGGTGACAACAAGGGTCGAGCCAACAGGCGGCGAACGGAGGTTTCTTTGCCGGCTTGAAAAGATGGTAGAGTGGTGGTGATCGAGCAAGCGAACGGTGGCTGCGAGCAGCGGCCGTGAAATGCGTGAAACATGAGCGGCAGTCACAACAGGGCTAGGTGCAGCAATGTGTGAATGACGAGACTCAGTCTCCAAACGGCCGAGAGTAGCGGTGTCAAGGGCTCGGAAGCGCAACAAACGATAGTGTCTTCGTGAAATTGGTGAACGTCGGGTAATGAATGCATCATTGCAGAACGAGTTAGACGCAGAAACGACGAAAATCTTCGCCTAAACCCGGATGACGCTGGTGGTTAGGGAAGCCCCGCAGCAATGGTGGGCTCAGCGGACGGGAACGACAAACGGCGAACAGTGATGGACAATGTGACATCGGACGGTGGTGGGAAACAGACTGGTGCGATGAGCTGCAAGGGCTGCTGAGTGACGGGAATGGCGGGCGGTATGGTGAGCTGCAAAGCCGGCGAACGAGAACGGGACGACAAGCGGGAATGACGGGCGTTACAGCGTGCTTCGTAAGGCCGATGGGAAGTCCCAGGGCCGGCCACGCAGCGACGGGAGCGTGGGCGGCGTGATGAGCCAAGACCGAAACGGAACGGCGGACGGCAAGCCATATTTCATAAGGTCGGCGACGGCAAGCGGGAAGGTGCACGGTATGATGAGCTGCAAAAACCCCGGGCGGCGATGGGAGCATGGGCGGCATGACCAGCTTCATAGACCGGCTTCATAGATGCACGGTGCGATGAACTGCAAGGACCGCTGAACGGTAACGGAGAGGCGGCAGAGCGACGAGCTTCAGAGACCGGCGAACGGAAACGGCGAACGAGAACGACGAACGGCCAGGGCAGCGACGTTGGCACAACAGCTGCAGGGGCTTGCGCAGAGCTTCAAGGCCGACGAACGATGATCGAGAACGGGTCGAGAGTCAACTTTAAGTAGCAGGTGAGTGGCAAATGGTAACGTTTCACTTGCAGATAGATGAAAGTTTCTGTCCGAGGCTGAGAAATTAGCCTCATGAGAGGATGACCAGCGAACGAACGAACGCAACGGGGCCTTCTACATGTATAGGCAGGTGCTGCGAACGGGAACGAGAACGACGAACGGGAAGAAGCACGGTACGATAAGCTACAAAGACCGCTGAATGGCGACGGGAGTGGCGGGCGGTGCGATGAGCTTCAGAGACCGGCGAACGGGAACGACGAACGGGAAGATGCACGGTGCGTTGAGCTACAAAGACCGCTGAACGGCGACGGGAGTAGCGGACGGTGCGATGAGCTTCAGAGACCGGCGAACGACGAACGGGAAGATGCGTGGTGCGATGAGCTGCAAAGACCGCTGAACGGCGACGGGAGTGGCGGGCG
Organism: Lithobius niger; assembly: GCA_023313725.1. Taxonomy (NCBI): domain Eukaryota; kingdom Metazoa; phylum Arthropoda; class Chilopoda; order Lithobiomorpha; family Lithobiidae; genus Lithobius; species Lithobius niger. The sequence continues at coordinate 106,487 of JAHWFP010265446.1, forward strand.
GTGCGATGAGCTTCAGAGACCGACGAACGGGAACGACGAACGGGAAGAAGCGTGGTGCGATGAGCTGCAAAGACCGCTGAACGGCGACGGGAGTGGCGGGCGGTCCGATGAGCTTTAGAGACCGGCGAACGGGACAACGAACGATGAACACAAATGGCCAGGCAGCAATGTTGACGCGGCGACTGCAGGTGCCGAGCTTCGAAGGACGTCGAACGATGCGGTGTTGATGGGCTTATAGATTGGCAAACGGCGAACGGGAATGAAGGTGGCGACGAGAGCGGGCGGGGCGATGACTTCAAGGCCGGCGAACGGGAACGACGAACGAAAACCAAGATGGCGGGTGACAGAGCGAAGCAGCCGAGACGAATGCGTGGAGGAAAAGATGGCTGGCTGGATGGAAACAGTATTCGTTTCGCCATTGTCATGGCTGGCTTACGCCGTAACGCTGTTTATGGAGGGCCTGCGCACGCCGGTCTCGCGCATGCGCAGGTGGGTGTCTGAGCTGGGCGTATCTAGAGCTGGGTAATTAGAAAACTAGCATAGCAGTCACTATCTAGTTTAGTACTATATCTAATCGTTGCTTCACTGCCACCAGGTGGGTGGTTTAATTGCTAACCTTAGGCTTTAAATAAAATGGTTTATATTTAGATAAGACACTAGCAAATTAAATCTCTCTAGAAGCAAACTGAGTTTAAAACTCTTGGTTTTAATAAAAAGGGGGAAAGAAAAACACTTTACATTAGCAACTAGTCTACAAATAGCTTTTTGTGAAAGCACAAGATTAATTTACAGAAAATTATTGGCAACAAATTGACATTATAAAATCCGCACTACAATTTTGAATAGAAAAAGTTTGGAGTTACCTCACTCCTTTAAGTCAGAAAATGCAATCTTACAAATTTCAATCTTAGTCTATATTAAGATTTTTGTTTCAAGGCATCTTGTACAAGATCTAATCTACTCTTTCACATTGAATCTAGCTAGGAAAACCAGGGCCCTACCATCGAAGTCTGTGCTTCTGTAATGATGATACGAGCTCTTGGTGATCAAAAATAACATGTTTGGTTACGCTACGTAATGCAAACGGAAAGAAAGCCGGTTTTTAGAAAGAGGACCTTAAACCCTTCAGTTATGGGATGGGAGACCAGAAAATGCCACGATAAAGTTGTGAAAATTAAAGCTAAAACTAGCTAAAACTACTACCTTGCCCGGCACGGCAACACTCGGGACTTGGGACATCTCTGCTCCGACCGCCGTAGTAACGTCTGACTTGGATAGATATGCCATGCTGTGGGTGCAGCCTTGCCTGGCTGTTTTATACCAGCTGCCTGGCAGCATGGAGGGAAAGCGCATCCCTGTAGGAGAGCTGGGGGTGGGGGTAGAGAACCTCTGGAGAGGTTGGGTCTGAGGCAGGCCGGCCAAGCTGTCATTCACGCATGAGGGAGTGAAAGCGCGGACGGACGAGGGAGCTGTGCAGCTCTGAGTGGAGGGGGAATTGAATGCAGTGACCTGGTTGGAAGGGAATTGGGAATTGCATTGGAGCAAAGGGAATTGCCGACTTTTGAACAACGTGAATAGGCCTATACATTTTTTTGTTTTAAACTCGTTATGCATCGCAACTATTGAAGGAAGTGGGGGGGGGGAGGAAAGTGTTTAGCTCAAAGCTTTTTTACAAACGTGATATTTAACAGAAAGAATGTTACTATGGTCGACGTGTTTTGGAGATGGCAAAATAAAAATATACAAAATAAAGTCCGTAAAAATTCGTAAGAAAAGCTAGCCGGGATCAGTAGTGTTCAGAAACCTAGCTTTTGCTAAAGTTGCCCAAATATAATAAAATCAAAAGGTTAAATACACCAGCTTATTCCCTGAATGCTGGAAAATATGAACATTAGTGAAATATTATTGCAGCCGATAATAATAATAATGGGTTTTCAAATACATGTGAGGTTAAATGCCTCCTAAAACAAGGGCTGGTTGGAAAAGAAATTAGTACAGAGTTCGAAAATGGCGATTGAAGAATTGCGTGCGGCGCCGTTCAGTTTCGTGACTTTTTCAGAACTGTGTAGTTAATTATTGAAGAGGATATTTATTGTTCTGTTTTCGAAGTCTTGAGAAAGCTCAGGTCTATTAAGGGCCGCAAATTTCAAACGTTTTGATCCTTTTTTCGTGGAGATGTAGACGGAGGTCTTTTTAGGCCTGGCTAGTGCTAATGAAAAAAAAAATTATTCGTTGCGAAAACGATAAACACTCAGGTTTTTGATGTTTTGAGTTGAGGTCTCCTCTCAAATCTGATGGTGAAGACGAGCTTCTTTACAGTTCGAATCACATTCAAGTATGGTCATAGAATTTTATTGCAAGGTTACAAAAATATCGAGTTGTCGTTTTCGTCTTCAAAGAAGGCAGTTCCACATAAGACTACTACTCCACCACCTGGAGATAAATTTTAAAGGCTGGGACCAAAGGGTATGGGCAGCGACAGTGTGAGGACTGAATTGTTTAGGGGCCGACATAGGGCACAGCTGGAAATAGTGGGCAAAGAATTTTTTTAAAGCTGGCATATAAACAAAATAAAGTAAGCTACACATATATGGGAAAAATTAAATATAATGAAGTCCAAAAAAAAAGCTTAGCTTAGTAATTTGATTTCAAGTTTTTTTTTTAATTATTTCATTTTCTGGTGTTGGGGTCAGGGGGTCGTAGATTTTTGTTGTAGAGGTTCTTTTAACAAAAATCAGTAACTTTCGCCATAAAAAGTTTTTTTTTTTGGCGTGCCAAACAACAACTCTTGGTTGGTGGCGGGGGTCGTCTGTGGGACTGGACCCTGGGATCCCCTGGGATTAAACAATGTTCTGGATACGTAACACTCTGGGTTTTCGAGGCAATCTCTCTGCGTGGCCAGGCAAGGGGCAAGAAGAATGCCAAACTAGAAATAAACAGTCGTTCACAGTGCCCATTACACAAATTCAGTGTCACCACGCCGTCACTGAAAGCAAGAGGGGAAAAAGGTTTTACAGTGTAAGGGAGATACGCTGATTAAGTGAGCGAAGCGAACGAAAATCAGCATTGTCAGCCAGTATGCACAAAATTGGCGTAAAGAAACTTAATATTGATGAAGCATGGAAATAAACATGAATGACAGGCAGCACGATGCCAAACTGGAAATAAGCAGCTGCTCACGTAATAAAAATTCGGCGTCACCACAGGCTAGAAGGCAAGGGAACAAAAAGGACATTTTGCCAGCCCCCTGGTTAGCCGGCTAAAAATGGTTTCTTTTTGCCTAAAACATACTTAACCTGGTAATTTAGCATTACATTCCTCGAACATGATGTTCCCCTGGAGATTACTTCCAGTGCGCGGACACCTGCATGCATGTCCCACCGCGCATGCGTGGCGCGGTCCTCCCGCATAAAAGCGAGAGCGGATACGCTCTCGGCATTCATTTTACTCTCAATGTGTCAGGCAGCGACTCGAGAGGGGAGGCAGGGCAGGAGTTAGATTAAGTATGTTTTAGGCAAAAAGATACCAGTTTTAGCCGGCCAACCAGGGGGCCAACCAGGGGGCAAAAAGTCATTTCTTTAGTGCCAAAACAACTTAACCTGGTAATTAATTTAGCATTACTAGTTGACCTCGTTGAAGCAGGTGGCGGGCACCGCCTGGACGAGCGCCCCGGGATGCAAGCAGGCTTTCCCACATGAATTCTATCTGCAAGAGAAAAATTCGCACTTTATTCAGAACAGTGGAAGTGAACAGTAATCCGGTCTCTTTCGTAGAAATTGGTGGCCCTGAAAAGGACCGTTGTTTGAGGATCTTGTTTCTGGCTGGATGGAACTTGCTTCCCTCACGGATCTTGCTTCTACTTCGTTCCGAGCGCTTAAGGGGGCTTGACCACGGTTCTGGCTGCGACGATCGTTCCCAGCCGGTGTAGTCCGGATTCATCCTTTGCCATGTCTCTCAGGTAGTGAGAGATGAAGGTTGACTGGTGGCGCTATGATGCTGCTGCCAGGATTTCTTGAATTGGGGTGGCGTTGTGGTAGCCCCATGATGTGGAGATTGCTCTCACTTCATGCGCCGTTATTCTCATGTTCTCGATTCGTGTTTGTCATAAGCTACTTCAATTGTTTTCTTGATCCAACGTGATACCATAGCGGCTGTTTTGCCGGTTTGGAGATCCACAGGGAGGAACAGTTGGTTTCTACCTCATCGTATGTCATCGTGCTGCGTGCGAGCTAGGTAGAAGCGTAGGGCTCTTACTGTGCAGACGAGGCGCTCGGGTTCGTTTCCAACGCGGCTTGAGAGGGCTGGGAACGTTATTGGTTTCGATGGTTCGGACGGTTTTTGCGTTTTGGCTCTGAAGGACGCTATGGGGAAGAGTGTGACGGAGGATAAGTTTGGGCCGAAGATGCAGTATGCTGGGTCCGCGGAAGAGTGCTTGAATCTCGGAGCATCTTAAGACTTGCTGCGGGACTGTTTTGCGGGTCATGAGGTGGTGGGAGCTGTCTTGCATGGGTTCGTAAGGGTTCTCCACTAACGATTGTAAAACAATGGGAAGGTCCCAGTCGGTTATAGAACGTCTTGTATGTAGTAGGGCGTTCATTTTCGTAGGACCGTAGTAAGGCAGAGCTTCGGTAGTCTTCCAGAAGTGTGGTGTAGCCAGCAGCTTTGAAGACAGTTTAATGCGGATCTATTGACGAGGATTGTTGATCCTTTTAGTTTATCTTGAATAAGTCGCCGATGAAATTTAGGAGTTTGGGTAGAGAGGGAATGATTGGATTTGTATGTTTTGCGATACACCAATAAATCCATTTGGACCAGTGACTGTCATACGTGCGGTTTGTTGATTCCCTGGTTGCTTTTGATGCGATGCGTTCTGCATCTTCCTGATGAATTCCAGCCTTTTTGAGGAGTTTGATGATAGTAGCCACCCGTGTAAGTTTAGGATAGGAAGATTCGGGTGTAGTTTTGTCCTTCTCTGTTGTGACAGAAGATCTGGTAGAAGAGATTCTTGGTGAGTCGACCACTAGGTTTAGAAGGTTTGGGAACCAAGCCGCTAATGGCCAAAGGGGGGCTATTAGAATGAATAGGCTTAACTTTCCTCTATTTTCAGAAGCAGTTTAACGGTGGAAAGAGGTAGGTTGTGCCATGTGAACGTGAGAGCGTCTTCTGCTATTGCCGAGGCGTCTGGAATCGGGCTGATGTAGTGGGGATATAATGAATTGCGCCTTATATAATGATATAATGCATTGTGGGGGGGGGGGG